>JAKCPB010001486.1:0-65453 GCA_021442155.1 Cymbidium sinense | reverse complement strand
GTAGCATCATGGATTATAGCATACCATTATGTATTACTACTTTTGTTTAGCATATTTTAATTTTTTTATAGTATGATGTAGTAGTTTGTATTGGCATAATTCATAAAAAATACTGATTTATAGGTTGAGGTGATGGGAATTGGCCAAATTTAAGTTAAGCTTTAGGGAACATCATTGGGGAGTGCTATCGTGTGTCATTTAATCAAAAGAATGGAATTTTGCATCCAAAATAAATGTTCATTTTTCAACCAAATTTTATAATTTATTTTTATTAAAGTAATTCATTTTAAGGTGTAATGTAAGTTAATATATTTTATGAAAGCATATTAAAATATAATGTACATAACAATATAACTTCACATATATATGAATGTGGTGGTGTGTTACTAAATATTATTGTACATTTAAGTATGTTTTACTTTTGTTGTAATACATTAGGTCAAAACTCACAAAAATGTTAATTTGAAGGTTGAGATGGAAGAATTTGGCCAAATTCACATACACACCAGGAAGCAACACCAAAATTATGCTATTTTGTACCATTTCTAATAGAAAATTAACAATTTTACATCCAAAATGAACATTATTCATATTTTGAGAAAATTTTGTTATTTGTTCCTTTTAAGTAATTCCAATGAGGTGTATTGTTAGACAACATATTATAGCAAATTATAATATAACATCATTTATTATAATATAATATAGTGTGTTAATTCACACTATAATATGTTTAGCATGATATTGTATAGTTAGTTTGAGCTTGCACCATCACAAATCATAAAATAATGATTACAATGTTAATATGATGTAATTTGAATGAATACATTATTAGGATTTTGGTTGAAGTATTAAAGTGTGCATAAGAGAAGAAATAAGATTTGATGAGAATTCCATGTCAAGGACATGGAGGGAGATCCGCTAGGGGATCACATGCATTGGACTGACATGTGAGGGATCAAGGTCATAGAAAAAGAAAAAACTTCTGGAATAAGGTTTGATTTTGATTTGATTATATGATTTATGGATAGAAGATTTGTTGAAGATAAGAATCTATAATCCATAGGGATTAAGATCTAATCAACTTTAATTTGTTTTATTTTAATTTGTGGAGGCATATCGGCTAGAGATATGGGATCGAGTCCACTGGGGATCAGGTATATGAACCTTCCAATAGGGAACCAGGTTCATGTTATCCACTGTGGATTGGGATTTGAGTTTGATTTCATAGATTTTTTGGGGATGTATCCACTTGGAATAAGAGTTTGGTTGGATTTCTTTGATTTATACTCTACTGGGGGAGTTGGTTTAATTTGGCTCCACTTGGAAGGTTGGTTTTGAATTTGATTTGTTTTCTTGACTTCTTTATATATGATTTGGGGCTCCACTAGGGAGAAGGGTGTGATTTAACTCCACTGGAAAAAATCATATTGGGTTTAATTTAATCTGAGTTAATGTATGGACCCTGTTGGTGTACGATGGACCCACTAAAAAGGGGCTATATCAACCTTGACCTACCTCAAGTTTACAAATCCAAAGGAATAGTCTACCAGCTATGGGGTAGAGCTCGACAACCTAAGGGGTTTCCTTAGTGTGTAATGGTTGCTAGGAAGAAGGCATAGTAGACTTACATCTTCCAAAGTGAGGAACAACCACTGGGATAACCTATCGGATGCACAACAAATTGAACTTGACCTAGGGTGACTACTTAGTGAATGTGCTAGCAACTTATGTCAACTCAAAGTAGTTAGATTAATTTTATCTTAATTTCATGTGATTTGATATTAGTTTTGGTTTAGTTTGATTTCAAATTGAAGGCATATCCATTGGGATGTGAGCTCAATCAAATTTGATAAATTTAATTTATGGACCATGTCTGTGTGATGGACCAACAGAAGGGGCTATATCATACTTATCCTATCTTAGATTTACAAATCTAAAGGGATAATCTACTGGTCATGGGGTAGAGCTAGCCAACCTAAGGGATTGCCTTTCGGTGTGCAACAGTTGTGCTAGGAAGAATGCATAGCAGACTTACATCTTCTAAAGTAGGGAACAATCATTGGGGTGACCTGTTGGTAGCACAACAAATTGAACCCAACTTAGGGGCGACTATTGAGTGAATGCCACTGGGGACTTATATCAACTCAAGAGTAGTCAAGCAATTCTTATAGGGAGTTTTCCGACACGCCTAAAGATAGATACCTTCTTGGAAAAAGGTACCGCTAGGGTGTCCTAATCCAAGTGTTAATATACATTTTTTTTATTTGTTTGCATGGACCTATTGGTGTGAGGGATCACACTAAGAAGGGGTTATGGGCCTTGACCTATCTCGATTTATTGATGAAGGGAGAATCTACACATCCACTGAAGGATTCTCCAATAATATGGGTGGTTACTAGGAAAGAGGAACTGTCCAATCTGATAGTAACCCAGATTGTGTCTAAATGGGGTCACAAAAGATGTGATCCAAATATAGTGTCCATAGGGGAGGTGTTGCTAGTGGCATTATCCTGAGCCCTAGAAAAGAATTCCTATAGGTGTACGGTGGCCAACTCAAGGATAACCATAGTAGACTTACATCTATCATGAGTGGTGTATCCTAAGGTGCAAGAACCAACCAACCTAAGGTGTATCCGCAACATGAGTGGTGTATCCATTAGCATAGTGAGAACCAACCAACCTAAGGCATCGTTAGTGTGCAATGATCAATTTGGAAACAAAGTGTGGCTTATAACTTTCCAAGAGAAAATTGATCGGGATAGTTTATCATCGGGATAGATGTTATCGACCTAGAGCACTACTAAGGGAGCCTGAGGAAGGACAGACCTAGACTTGAAGTAGTCGAGGGAAGGAGCCACTAGGGGACTTATCCTAAACCTCAAATATACTTGACGCACAAAGGCTAATCCAAGAAGAAAGCATAGCAGACTCACATCCTCTTAAATGAAGCCAACATATGGTAGCTTACCGGTCACACAGTAAGGCTTACCAAACGTGCTCGTCGATGTGTAGTAGTTAAGTAAGGAAGGAAAGCATAGCATACTTACATCCTCCAAAGCAAGAAGACCACTGAGGTGATACACTAGCAGGGTAGCATGTCAGCCCGGCCTAGAATAGGTACCGAGAGTGTACTGAGGTTCCTTATTTTTTGTGTGTATCAAGATAAAAGATATGTTCTTATTTTATATGTTTGTGTGTAGTTTGTGCTTGTGTTGTCTTGATGAATTATAGGATGCTGCTCAGTTCCTTACACCTACCATAAACACATCATGGTGGGTTTGCAAATAAGAATACTTTCAACATGGAAGAGAATGAATTCAAAATGGAATTTTCATTGATGATAATTATTATGAAACATGATTTATAATATTTCTTTAAGTAGAACCCATTGATTGGAAGAATTGGGCGCTCTCCCTTTTGATTAATAAGTTGATAAGATCCTCTTTGGTAGGCCTTCTCTGTAGAAAAAGGGACTTACCAAGTGGGTTAAAACTTGCCTCCCATCTTGCGACAAACAATAATCAGTCTCCTTAGAACTAAAATAAGCTCTCCTACTTGAAAAGCTCTAGGACAGACCAACTTGTTGTGAGCTTGAATCATTTTAGCTTTGTACAACTCAAGGTTTTGGCATGCCTGTAGGTGTCTCTCCTCCAAACCTTTGAGCACTTCTAACTGCAACTTAGCATTTTGCTATTATGTGAACATGCTACTCATAGTTATCCTTAGTGATGGGAGTTGGACTTCTAATGGTAGAATGGCTTTGGACCCATACACTAAGGAGAAAGGAGTAAGCTAAGTTGGAGTTTTATATGTGGTGCGATAGGCCCACAAGGCTTCAACTAACTGCTCATGCTATTATCACTTGTTATTATCGAGTGTCTTCTTTAGTATTTGGATGAGAGTTTTGTTGAAGGATAATGCTAAGTTATTTTCCCTCTGGTAGTTGATGGTAGAATATCTAATTTGTTGTGTCTTTGGAAAAGTTAATCTGGGTGCTCTTGAATGCGTATCATTATTATATAATTCATTAAGGCACTCCAACCCTATATATGATAGGTTCCTAAAAAATGGAGCAAATGCTGAGCTGTGACCTATCTGAGCATAATCGCCTTTGCCCATTTGGAAAAGTAGTCAGTAGTAGCTAAGATGAATCGATGAGCCTTAGAAGAAGGAGGATCAATTAGACCAACTATGTTAGTACCCCCAACACTCGGACATGAGGCCAATGTAGGAAAGAATATTGGGTGGTTGTAGGACCACACTGTGTATTTGACATTGGTGACATCGCCTAGCCATATCCATGCAATCTTTGATCATCAACGGCCAGTAGTATCCTAGTTTCTTGATCTTAGCTTTCATCTTTGAACCAGATTGGTTGTCTCCACATAATCTTGAGTGTACCTCAGTCAAGATCTTACGGGCTTCATTTTATCAAACAATGTAACCACATTTGATCGAAAGACTATAAGACACCATCCACAAGAGCATAGAAAGTTCTCCGCTTCTCGATGGGCTTGGGACTTCAATTAAGGTAGTTTTCCTTTACTTAGGTAATCCATTAATGGTTGCCTCCATTCTAACTTCTCGTCCTTCTTAGAAATGGCAACCTCCCCTTCAAGAGAGAACTTTTTGATGAGTTTAATATCAATAAGGGATAAGACTTATATATTTTGGACCTTAATTGATTTGGACTCATCCTCCAAACATGCCAACTCCTTGGTAGGCTTGGCTAAAGCATACGCTATGATGTTATCTCCTCGAGGAATCTTATAAATGGTAACCTCTAGGTTTGGGTCAACAACTCCATGGTGTACTTGTGGTAGTGATGGAGCTTGGGGTTTATAACTTTATCGACCTACGATTTGGTTGATAACTAGCTAAGAATCCTCAAGGATGTTGATGTTTTGGATGCTAAGAGTCATGTCAAACTCTAGACCGACAATCAGAGCCTTATATTTGGCTTCATTATTGGTGCAAGGATTGGACAGCTGATATGAGAATTTCATCACATCTCAGTCTGGAGTTAAAAGAACTACTCATACCCCTATCTTTCCTATATTAGTAGATTGTGGTTCTTCTCCTCTTTGAGGAAGTCCATCAAAGTACATCTCCCAGGTGAATGCTAGTATCCCTAAGTTCATGATTTGTTCATCAGGTAGATCATCACTAAGCGAGTTAACAGGAAGTGGGTGTACTATTAAGAAATTCGCTAGCGCTTATCCTTTCATCATATGGAGAGGTACGAAGGTAATGTCAAACTACGAGAAGATCATGGACCATTGTGCCAACCATCGACAAGATCGTGTCATGAGATATTGTAGTGGATTGATCCAAAAGATTAAGTTCACCTAATAAGAATCATGTATTGTTGTAGCTTTGAGGATGCAAAGATTAAAGCAAGGCAATGCTTCTCAATGGCTAGATAATTAACCTCAGGGATTAGATAAGGTAGAGTGTGTTTTCCTTCCCTTCATTAGCTTGGGCCAACAAAGCACCAAGAGGGTCATCTAACACATCAATATAAAGTATGAATGGCTTTCTGATAGCAGCTAGAACAAGCGCATTATCGTAATGCTTGATGTTCAAGTCATGCTCACATTTATCATCCCACTTGAACTTGGCATCCTTTTTAATAAGTGCTGAGAATGGCTAACATCTTTTTGATATGTTGGATATAAAGCATCTTAGATATGCCAACCACCCTTGGAATGATCTGAGTTGAGTTAAACTTTTAGGGTTGGCATTTCTAATATAACCTTGATCTTTTCCACATCAATTTTGATTCCCTGGTGTCGGACAAAAAACCCAAGGAATTTCCACGGCTACTCAATGCACACTTTAGGGGTTTCATGTTGAGGTTAAATTATTGTTAACTTCACTTTTGGAGTGAGCTCTCAACTTTCTAATCATAGATCTAGGACTCCTGTAGACACTGAGATCTCCTTAGTCTTAAGACACTTCTAGTGATTAGGTGAACACTTAACCTAAGCCTAAAGACTTAGAAGGATTAGCCATAGAAATAGGTTATGCTTTAGGGACTTAGGAAAACTTGCCTACCCTATGGCCTAAACCCAACCCATGCTTTCCTTCTCAAACCAAACCTCAAATTCAAATATCAATTCAAACTCAAAATCATAAATCAAATTCCAAGCCAAATGATTGAAGCCCTTGATCAAACCCTTCCTAAGCCCTTTGATTTCATCTTATGGACTTAGCCTTAACCAAATTCAAATAAAACCCAATTCAATTGATTTTCTCAAATATTAATTTAATATCAAATTAAATATCAAATCATAAATCAATTCTAAACCAAACAAATCAACCTCAAATTAAATCAAAGATCAAATTTCTCCTATGTCTTATGAACCACTCTCATAAAATTAGTCAAATATCAATCTAAACTATCCCAAACTCAATTGATTTCTTTATAAATCAATTGTTCCTTCATTTATATTCACAAATATAAATGAAATCTGCCCTTCAATGACCAAAATCAAATCAAAATAAATAGGTTTCCTTTCTTAGCCCTTTTGACCTATATCCATAAGCTTGGTCAAATTTGCTTCCAAATTACTCCAAACTCAAGTGATTTTCTCATGAACCATTTATATTTTCATTTATATTCCCAAATATAAATGGAATATAAATCGAAATAGCCAAAAGCAAACCCAAATCAAATTAAGTTTCCAATTTAGCTTTTTTTAGCCAATTTCTTGAACTTGACTAAATGATACCCAAATCAATTCAAAACCCATGGATATCTTCATGATTCAATCATTCCTTCAATCATTGTTCCAAATATAAACATAAATTATAATTATCAAATCAAATCCAAGTCAACTCAAGTTAAGCCCATGCTGACCCCTTTTAACTTGAAATTATCATATGGACCAAAATCCATTTGACTCCAAACCAACTGCAATTAAATTTATATTTCAATCCTTGGTTCATATGTGAGTTCAACTAAACTTAAATCAAGCCATGATCAAGCCAATTGACCCATTCAGGTCCACCTAACCCAAAGTGGCCTAAAGACATTTTCGAGCTTAATTCTAATCCAACCCAAATTAGATTGAACTAAGTCCATCCAAACCACATATCATGATCAACAATCATCCTAGGTTAATCAATTATCTTTAATTGGGTAAAACCAAGTCTACCTAGACCATTGACCAAGTCAACCTGTAGCCCAAATGAAACCTAAACTAGACAAATACACTATATGCCAAATTGATTGAAACTTTTGATTCAAACCAATACATAATCAATGATTGAACATGAACAAACCCTCAATTGATCCAAACTAAGTCTAATTGGCCATTTGACCCAAGTTGGCCCAAATTGGCCTAAAAAGCCAAAATAGGTCAAATCACAATCCAACCCAAATTGATTGCAACCAATGGTTCAAGTTCATCCCAAATTGATTATGGAACTTGACCAAAGCCATTATTGAGCCTAATTTGACCAATTGGTCATCCTAACTAAATTGACCCAAATTGACCTAAAGGGTAAAATTGGCCAAAATCCAAATTAATTACAATTAACCAATTGAACTTGAACCAACACCAAACCCAAGCCAATTTGGCCAATTTGGTCAAATTAGTCAAGTTGACCCATTTCACCTATGCGAATCCAAAAGAGCCAAAATCAAATCCAAAGCAAATTGAACCAAACCAATGACACCAATACACTCCAAATAGTCATGTGAACTTGACCCAACCCTTGGTTTGACCTAATTTGACCAATTGGTCAACTTTACCCAACCTAACCTAATTTGACCTAAATAGGTCAAATCAAATAAAATAAACTCCAAACCACCTGAAATTTGGGCTAACCTACTTTTGACCCATTTCAAATCTGCCCAAATCAAACCCATAGCCAAATGAATACTTTGCCCTTGCGTCTAGGGAATCCCATGAGATGACACTTGCACTTTTGGTCATTTCCTCCCCTTGGCCACTTGACACCCATTCATAGGTCCACTTAGGCACTGAGGACTGTGGCTAACCTAACTCAAGGGTGGTTGGGTCAGCCATGACTCATGGGGAGGTGAAATCACCTCCCCATTCCTATTAGAGCATTTCAAACCTCCAAGGACACCCACTACTCCCATGGCAGCCACTCTCACACATTCCTCTACTCATGAGATGCCAAGTGGAAGGATTCTCTGCCCAAATGGAGCTCCCCATGGTGACCATTTGATCAAAAAGTCAAAATAATCATCACCATCTAAGCCAAGGAAGGAGGGGGTATACCTCCGTATTCACACACACACACACACCCACACTAGATTCAACCCTAGTAGCCAAGGAGAGAGATCCTAGAGCTTACCCTTGCTTTCCTCAAGCTCCCCAAATTCCTCATTTGTAGTTTTACATAAAACTAAAATAAGGGAAAAAAACCAGCGATTGCTATTTCTCAATTTTGCAATCAACGTGTAATTAGCTTTGTACACACCATCCATGCACCTAGACGAGCCAAAATGAATCATTTTCCAAGCTTCTTAACAACCAGAGGGTGGAGTTCGATCAAGGCAAATTACATATGTGTCGTGGGTTGGTCTTTCAAGCAAAGCACACCAAATCAAAGCTTATGAAGCTCAACAGGGCTTCATTTCTACCAAAAGAAGCTTCCTCAATCATTGGAACCGTGGTCATAAGCATGTGGTATGCCATTAAAATGATCCTTAGCTTAAAATAGGTTGGTCCTTTGTGAAGGAAACTTGCATCTCATGCAATCTCCACCATTGGATGTGTTTGTGCATCCTCAAGTGTGGGATCAATTTGATCTCCATCCAAGCTTGGATCAGCAATGATCGATGGATGGTATCCATCTCTCTCTGCTCGGGAGAAGATAGATCAAAGACCATCCATTCCACGTGATTAGAATGGATGGTCCTGATTTAATCACATGTAGAACACCTCTTTTCTCCTTCAAAATTTCATGTTTAATCATGGTCATCGAGTCTTAGATCGACCCACAAAAAGCACATTCACCATCATCACGCATTGGCAGATGTGACAACTTAAATAAATAATCCCATCATGCCACGTGGAAAGTGCACCATGAATGCACCGTATCAACAGCCACACGGTGTCAATGGGATCAGGGGGTTAATTAGGTTAATTAATCCTTTATTAGTGCTAAAACTTCAAGAATTCATAAATACTTATAAAAAACCAAAAAAAATACCAATAAGGGCTCATTTTAAAGGTATTTCAGAGGAGAATCTATTAAAATTATTATTAATTAATTTTGAATAGTAATTTTTTGCTTAATTAAGGTTTAATGGAAAACTTAATCAACTTAATTACTCGATTAATTATCCAATTAATTTCAAACTTTCAGAGATGTTTAGGGGATGACCTATACCTTCCTATTTTCTTGGGATTTGTTGGATAATTAATTTGGAAAATTAATCGATTAAGCTTAATTACTCTCATATCTAAATTAATGATAATTAAGCAAATTAATAGTAAATTAATCAATCAATTATGCTTATTAACCTCTATGAATGGTGATGAAGTTTAGGAAATGGGACCCTCTTCCAATATTTTCCTTAAGTCTTCTCCATTCCCTCTTAAATAATTAATTAATTAAAAAATCATTAATTAATTAATTAACAAAATCAATCAAAATCCAAATCATACTTGAACTTTCATTAACTAGTTGAAAGGATTTAGGATTGAGACTTGGTTCCCTTCTTTGTCTCATTCCCCAAGTCCATTTCATATTGATTAAGGATAATTAAGATTTAATTAGATAATTAATGAACTTAATTAATTTGACTAAATCTACTTGTCTAATTAACTCTTGGTTCTTTTGTGTATAACCTAAAGAGAGAGCTAATAAAATTATGGTTAGTTCACATGTGTGAAAAAAACCATAAGAGTAATTAAGTGAGCTTCTTAAGCTTAATTAATTAATAATATGAGCTAATTGCATTAGGCCCCTTTCATTTTGTAGCATTTCCATTTACTTTCCATGTGGTTGCATATATATTAGCTCATAATTATTTAATTGATTACCTTAAGGTGACATAGGTATGGGTTAATTAATTGATTTAATTTATGCTTAACTTAATCAATCCAAAAAATCAACTTAATTGCTTTTTATTGAATCAAATTAACTCACACATATGGGAATCTAGTAAACCTCTTTCACATTTCATAAATCAAATCAAATATGAAATTAAAAATGACTTTAACAAACTTTTGATTATTTAAATAAGCTTGTTTAATGTGATTGTCCTTAGGAATTAGTTGTATTGAATGAAATTATAGGCTTTTACTTCTTTATTTCTTTCCAATCATATAAAAAAATGTTGTATGCCACTTATAGTGATGCATTGATTCTTTTCAAAAATTAATTAAGAAATGATTTTTTTATGCCAATTTGCATGCATTGACTTAATTAAGAATATATGTGGCTATTATCACTACTAAATCTTGAACATATTTTTAAAATCTTCTTAATGAATAAGAATATGTGTTGTGACTTCAGTTATATATATATAGGAAGTGCATGTGAATATAAACTTAAGTGAATTGAAGTTTCTTTCTTATATTCATATGTTGATTTTCATAAGTGAGAATGTTAACCTGGTATATTAGTCTGGACATCCCAGGGATGCACAACTTTAAGTAGCCCTAAGGAGGTTCCTACCTCACTCCCTTGGTAGACAATGATGACGCACCTACTTGATTTCATTCTTATGCATTTTTGACATTAGAATTTAGATGGAGCTTTAACTCATTTACATAAACAAATCAATTAAATTGAATCAAACTTTTGTATTATTTTTATTTCTAAAGTTTCTTACACATTCACATATATATAAGAATAGTGGGTATATTAGTCTAGATAGCCCAAGGATGCACGACTTTAAGTATCTTTATATTCCTACCTCACTCCCTTGATGTGAAATAATGAATCTTACCTACTTAAAATTATTATTATTATATATATATATATTATTATATATATATATATATATATATATATATATATATGTATGTATGTGTGTGATACAATTAGTGGATGAAACCATAATTTAATTAATTCAATTCTTCTTTTCATGATTCTCATTCTTATAGTTGCTTATACATCCATATGTATCTGAGGATAGCGGGCATATTTTCTGGACATCCCAGAGATGTACGGCTTTAAGTAGCCCTAAGGAGGCTCCTACCTCAATCCCTTGGTGTAGAACAATGGTGACGTACTTGCTTAAAACTCTTATACATTTGTATGTACATTTGGCTAATGAATGAAAATCTCCTTTCCCATTAAAAAGAAACATGCATTCATACTTTGTTCAAGTGGTTGAATTGATTTATCATGTACCTTAAACCTCTATGCTCATGCTTTTGCATAAGAATTTAGATATAGCTTTAAATTAATATGACAAAATAATTCAACCAAAGGAAACATCAATTCCAAATACATTTCTTTGCATTCATCATTCAAGTATGCTAAAATATAAATTGTATGTATAGGTATGTTTAAGACTTAATCATATGCATGCTATATATGATGGAAAGAAATAATCAAACATGTGTTATGTGATAGTAATTTATTCCAATTAATCTTAAGATGCCTTTCTTATTGAATGAGTTTATTTAAAGTGAACCTAAACTTATGATTAATTAAAATATGTAATATGCCATTCTCTAAAAAGAATTGTTTAACTAATTGGCTTTAGAAATGACTAAAGGAAGGGATAAAAGAGAGTGATCCTCTCTTTCCTTCTCTTTATAACACTTAGTTGTTAACTGTAAATCAAATGAAATTAAAGAAAACATTAAGTAAAACTTACAAATTAATTAAACCACTTAAAGTGAAACCACCCTTCATGATCAAATCTCTTCATACTTAGGAAAATATAGCCTTAAAGCCTAGTTAGGACATATCACACAAGCCTTAATACACACACATTAGATCAAGTCACCACTTCTAGTCTTATGTTAGGGCGGTGCATGGTTTGATGTATGTTTGATTTTATGATGTAGTGTTTTAGACTGGATGTTAGAGTGTATGTTTCATAGATAGGATGTTAGGCCATTATAAGCCAAATTATATCTTTCGTAGGGGATTATGCTTAAGGGGCTGCTCAAAAAATAAATATAAATTCTTCCTTTTGCAAGTTGCTTAAGCCCCTAAGCATAAGCCAGTTAGGATTGGTGGGCTTGGTTACCCATGTACTGGGTGTTAACTCTAAATTTTAAATATAATTGCTTCGATGAAATGTAAGCTAACCTTTATTTTGCATTTGTAGTTAGATTTATTCTTTTCATTTAAATGTAATTTTCAATTAGGAATTAGGATTAGGTTTGGGGGATAAAGATGAGTAGTGGATAGAGGGCTTTGTCATGGGAGGCCATGTCATTCTTTTGAAGTAAAGCAAATTAAATCAAATGGAGATATGAAGAAATGAAGGAGACATGAAGAATGAAGATGAAGACCCCCGTGGCATGTATTCATCCTTAATTGTAATTATTCTTTATAATTTGTATAAGGGTAACTTGGCTACCCATTTTCTTTTCGTGCAGGGTACATTGACCTCTTATAGTTTCTTGTATTGATGCTTTAATGTGTGGCTTGGATACAATTAGGCTCTAAAAAAATTAATTTTCTATCCCAACTACAACTCATGACTAAAATTTTCTATAACTCATAACTTCATAAAGCCTAAGTATTAAATCAAGCTAATTAAAAGATTTAGAAACCTTTTAGATGAATGTTGTATGTTTCACATCGTGCATGCATATTCTTTCTCTCTTGAAAATAGAAGATTTCCATCCTTGCATGATAGGGGAATGCTTGACTTGTGAGGGCATCCCTTGTGGTGGAAAACACCCCTTCTTGTTGATTTGGCCCATAACTCATTTTCATCATACATTTAGACATATGAAAATCTCAAAGCCTTTGTCAAAATGAAATGTCAAATACAAATAAAATTTGAAAAGATTTACATTAGACTAAGTCATTACTCATACCACTCATGCTCTAGTCTCTTTAGGGAGTGGTTTAAGGACTTTAGCCTCTTTCTAAATTATGATAACAACCTAACTATCTTGCAAAATATAAGACTTACCTATATGGTTTTAAAGCATAGGAGTTGGATGCCACTCGGTGAATATAAGTCCACAAAGTGGTTTATCCTCTCTTGTGAGGTAAACCATATACCCATCTTCTTAGATTTAGGTCAGCTTTGGTTCTTACTAAAGCTCCTAGATTTAGATCCGAGGTAGCTGTTTCCTTTGGGCTACAAGCATAAATCCTCACCTCTTAGGCATTTCCATAATATTGTATTATGGGATTATACATTCTAGCCTTCTAATAAATTTCAACTCGAATACATAATTCTCTTCAATTTCAAACATATAAAGCCCAACCATGGGATAGATTGGAACGTTAACTAGGTTTCTTAGTATCATGAGCATCCCCTACTCATCTCCTTTTGGCTTCAATAATAAGTCTCTCTTTTTGATCTATCCCACTTGATTTTCCAAACGTAGCCAACTTATTGATAGTCTTATCTTCGACATCTTTGGAGACAATAATTGCCTACTTTAATCGAGAGTATTCCTAAGGAACTCACCTTCCTTGGAATGTAATTAACTATGGGGGCTTGCCCCATAGGGAACTTTAGAACTCAGTTTAAATAAACCTTGCTTTATTCATCAATGTAAACTAGGGAAAAATCTATGGTGTATTCGAAGACCCATCATTCCTTTGGAGTCCTTATTAGGTGATTAGGTCTATTATAGAGTGATTATTTTTATCTTTCGAGATAGTGCACCATTCCTTGATGTCACACCTGATCACCTCAATAAGTACACCTTCAGATTTGCTTGGTATCCCTCATACACATCAAAAAAATAAACAACATAAATTTTTCGCAACTTCACTAGGGAGGTTCCTTTCTCCATCTCAGTAGACAATTATTATCTCAAGCATCGATAATGGACTTGCATTTCATAGTCAAGACTATCTTTCCTTCTATTGGCACTTAGCTTATTTTATTCTTAGGCAAAGCTAGCCAACTTCCTCTAGGTTTTAGGACCTCACTTGTAGGTATTGGAACCCCATGTTGGGTCCCCAATAGGTGAAAGATAAAATTAACTATAAAAAGAGATGACTAAAATTTAGAACCTCCTTACCACTAGCTTGGTGAGGCAAGGTTCATCTTATATTTAAGAAAATAAACTCTTTTGTAAAATACCACTTTCCAAAAACACTTTTTCAAAATTCACATAATAAAAGATCTTGCACAAATTTCATAAAAAATTTTCAAGAAGTGCAAAACTCATATAATCGAACCTCATCTAACAATCCCTATGATTGTTATAGGGATGTTCTTTTCAAAATCAAAATCAAAATCTTTTTTCAAAAGCATCATTTTGAAAATAATTATCTTCATTTAACAAACCCAAACTCATTGAATGAAGATTCTATTTTCAAAGAAAATCATATCAAAAAATTATAACTCCACTTAACATATTTCACATATGTTAGAGTTGGAGTCTCTCTTTCAAAAGCACACTTTTGAAAATGACCACCTTCATTCAACATACCCAAATTTGTTGAATGAAGATTTTATTTTCAAATAAAATCATAATGAAATTTGAAACTCATAACATATTTCACAAATGCTAGAGTTGAGTTTTCTCCTTTTCAAAAGCACACTTTTAAATGGCCATCTTCATTCAACATACCCAACTTGTTGAATGAAGATTCTACTTTCAAATAAAATCATAGCATAAAATTGAAACTTCACTTAACATATCTCACATATGCTAGAGTTGAAGTTTCCATCTTTAAAAGCTAAAATCACACACATGAAATCAAGACATATTTTGGATTCCATTTGTCATACCCAAATTTGTCAAATGAGAGTCCCATTTCCAAAATTCAGAAAATCAAATTGAACTCTATTTAACATACTCTAACATACTCTAATTTGTTAAATATATTTCCGCTCTTTCAAACAAATCATAATCACATTTGATTCCTACTTAACATACCAAATTTGTTAAGTAAGAATCCCATTTTTAAATCATATCACATTTAATTCCTACTTAACATACCAAATTTGTTAAGTAAGAATCCCATTTTTCAAATCATATCACATTTGATTCCAACTTAACACACCAAATTTGTTAAGTGAGAGTCTCATTTTCAAAATATAAATCAAATCACATTTGGATTCCATTAAATATACCAAATTTGTTAAGTGAGAGTCCCATTTTTAAAATACAAATCACAATCATATTTGGCTCTCATTTAACATACCAAATTTGTTATGTGAGAGTCTCATTTTCAAAACAAATCATATCACATTTGATTCTCACTTAACATACCAAATTTGTGAGAATCTCATTTTTAAATCATAAACATAGTTGGTTCTTACTTAACATACCAAATTTCTTAAGTAAGAGCCTCATTTTCAAATCATAAATCCACTTGACTCCCACCTAACACACCAAATTTGTTAAGTGAGAGTCTCATTTTCAAAATACAAATCATAATCTTATTTGGCTCTCATTTAACATACCAAATTTGTTAAGTGAGAGTCTTATTTTCAAAAAAATATCAAACATTTGGCCTCTACTTAACATACCAAATTTGTTAAGTAAGAACCCCATTTTCAAATCACATCAACATATATCACAAACATAATCAATCATCACAATGATTTTTACAAGAATTTTAAAGATAAAACCTTTCTTTACATAAAATTTGCTAAGTAAAGGTTTTCCAAATCAAACTTTTCAAACAAGATACACAACACAAATATCTTCAAAGGTCTCTCCAAATATTTGAACCCCAACCTACTTAGGGTTGTATGGGTACTAAATCAAAATTATATGGTAAAGACTCTCCTCACATATCAAAATCTCTCCAATGATCCCCACTTAACATAGCTAAATTTGTTGAGTGTGGGTTCAAATTTCCAAATCAAGTCTAGAATTTATTTCTAAAGGTGAATGCCATGGCAAGAGGGACTGATTCTATAATGTTTTCAATAAATGCAGAGTTTCATTAGTCAATTTCTATTTAGCTACCCACATGGCTAAAGGTTCTCCTTCCCATCCGCCTTCACTTGGCCTTGATGCAAGCTCACCCCGCCCATGGTGCATCGATTCAATGGTTGTGGATTTGAGGTATGAATTACCAAGAGACCCCTCACAATCAATAAGGAGAAGGTGGTGGGATGCCACTCATTCTCCTTGACATGCATTCCGACTGAGTTTCCTTCACTGAAGAGGAGGGTAGTAGAGGTCCCCATAGTGAGAATAGTAGCTTCAACATGACCACTTCTAGTGGTAGCACGAATCTCGGGTTCCCCCATTTTATTAGTTGCTCATCTTGTTGCCCTATAAGGGCATGACACCTCATTGGTCCCCTCAAGGGGAAGGCTATCTTGCCTCCAGGTAGTCTCCTTACCTTGAGGTAGGTTCCAGCTCTCACCGCTCGACTCACCCATACTGCCACAATAGTAAATATTAAGTGGCATCAAAGTGGGCGTGAGGCAAAGGTAGCATCCCATGTTGTAGAGGAGAGGTAGCATTCCATGTTAAAGGAGGTTTCACCGGGTGATCTCTCCCTTACTTAGTGACAACAAGTTTTATCCTCTTAGGCTCATGGAGAGAGGAATACAGAGGATTATAGCATCACCTCCACCACTACACATTATGAGGTAGCTAGGGAGAGGAGGAGGCCATATACATTACATTCAATTATTCACTAGATAAGAAATCCCATGGATGCTCAAAGATAGCAAGAGTATGATTGCTGATGGTGGATAATACTACCATGCATGTGAAAGATATCAAACACATGGGGGAACAATAGGTGAGGGAAGCTCGCTCAGGATGTGGCTCATCCCCAAAGGGTAGATTACCAGAGGAATATGATGTATTCCAATATCCTAAGGGTTTCATGGTTCCTTCTTTCAAAATCTTTGATGGCAGTGGGAACCCTCACTAGTATATTGCACATTTTGAGGCCGGTTGCTGCAACACTTGGTGGTAGTGACTCCTTTCTTTTTGAAATATTTCTTAGCAGTTTAGTTGGTGTTGCATTCGACTGGTATGCCAACAGTTCGGTAAAGATATTTTTTGAGTTAGAGCACCTCTTCATCAAGAGGTTTGCTGGAACTCATCAAAGGGTTACTATATGCGATCTTGTTATAGTGACACAAGTTTCCAAATGAGTCCCTTATTGATTATATTCTCAAGTGGCAAAACCTGAGTATGAAATGTAAACCATGTCCGAACACACCATAGATTCTCAAGAACATTCATGGCCCGTTACTTTCATGCTCAAGGGTTTTACATCAAAACCTTCAAGAAATTAATCAACAAGATGGCTAGTCTACAAGAGGAAGCCAAAGGTTGCCTGGAATAGTTAGCTAAGCTTGTTGGATTACTTAATTTTAAAAACCTAAACCCTAAACCCTAAACCCTACATCTTAAACCCTAAACCCTAAATCATAAAATTAACCCTAAACCCTAAAACTTAAACCTACAACCCTAAACTAACCCTAACCTTAAACCCTAAACCCTAAACCTTAAAACTCTAAACCCTAAACTCTAAACTAACCCTAAACCTTAAACCCTGCACCTTAAACCCTAAACTCTAAACCCTAAGCCCTAAAACTAACCCTAAACCTGTTAACCTATTGACCTCATTTTAGAATGACCTCTCAACCCCTCCATCTTAGACATGACTCCTAGACATTAAGAGTTCTTAGTATTAAGACACTTCTATTGATGAACACTCAACCCTAGAGACTTGGAAGAGTTAGCCATAGGAATAGGTCATGCCATAGGGGTGTTAAGAAAACTTGCCTACCCTATAGCTTGAACCAATCCTCACTTCCTCCTTTCAAGTCAAACTCCAAATCAAATCAACTTCAAACTCCAAATCAAATCAACTTCAAACTCAAATCAATCCCAACTTGATGGATTTTCTCAAATCATGAATCAATTCCAAATGATTGAAACCCTTGATTGAATTCCAAATTCTAAAAATCTTTCTTACACACTTTGATTTCATCTTATGGACTTAGCTTGAATCAAATTCAAGAAATTAAATTCAAGAGATCTCATAATTTATTTATTTTCTCATTTATATTCACAAATATAAATGAAATATAAATTCAAATATCCAAAATCAATTCAAAACTCAAATCAAAACCAAAATTCAACCTAAGCCTTTCAAGTCAAATTCTTGAACTTAACCAAATCAAATTAAATTCAAGCCAAACTCTTGATTTTTCTTCATGATTCAATCAATCCTTCAATCATGAATCTAAATATAATCATAAACTTCAATCATCAAATCAAAACTCAATTCGAAACTCAAATCCAAATTCAACCAAAATTCAACCTAAGCCTTTCAAGTCAAATTCTTGAACTTAGCAAATAAAATTCAAATCAAGCCTTCTTGATTTTCTTCATGATTCAATCAGTCCTTCAATCATTTCCAAATATAAACATAAACTTCAATTATCAAACCAAAACTAAATTCAAAAAATCAATCCCAAATCAAACTCATGTTCACCCTTTTGAACTTGAAATTGTCTAATGAATCAAAACCCATTTGACTCCAAACCACATGCAAATGGATTTATGTCAAAGTCCATATGTCAATCAAACTTGATTCAAGCCTTGATAAAGTCAATTGACCCACTTAGGCTCACTTGACCCAAAGTGACCTAAAGTACCCATTTTGAGCCAAATTCTAATCCTACCCAAATTGGATTGAACTAAGCCCAACTTAGCCTCACATTATGAGAAAAAATTATAATGAGATGATCAATCACTCAAATTGAGTCAGACCAAGTCAAATCTAAGGGTTGACCAAGTCACCACTAAGCTAAAATGAAACCTAAACTAGCCAAAATCCACCATAGGCCAAATTGATTGAAACCATTGATCAAAACTCATTCATGATCAATGTTTGAACTTGACCAAGTCATCATTTGAGCCTAACCTAGCCCAAATGGACACTTGACCCAAGTTGACCCAACTTGACCTAAAAATTCAAAATGTGTCAAAACTTGATCTAAGCCAAATTTATTGAAACCAATGGGTCTAGTTCATTCCAAATCACTTGTTGAACTTGACCAAAGCCTCAAGTAGCCAACTAGACCAACCTATCCCCAATTGAACCCAACTTGACCTAAAAGGTCAAATTGAGCCAAAATCAAATCAAACCAAAATTGATTGGAAACAAAGATACCAAATCATTTCAAATGATCAATGAAACCTAATCCAATCCATGACTAACCAAATAGATCAATAGGTCAAATTGGTCTACTTGACCCATTTGACCTTAATGAAATCAAATGAACTAAATCCAAATATAAATCAAATTGATTAGAAAAAAAGATACCAAATCAATTCATAAGATCATTTGAACTTCACCCAACCCTTAGTTTGACCCAATTTGACCAATTGGTCAACTTGACCCAAGTTGACCCATTTTGACCTAAATGGGTCAACATGAGTCGAATCATATCAAATCAATTCCAAATTTATTGAAACTTGGCCCAACCCATTTTTCAATCATACTAAACATATTCAAACTGAAATCCAAGCCAAATGACCATTTTATCCCTAGGTTAAGAACTTGACCAATTCCACTTGGAATTTGGTCATTTCATGGCCAATTGGCACCCTCTTAGTGGACAAGTGGACACTAATGATCATGGTGCATGACCCATGGTTTGGGAAACCCAACCCAATGGCCAAACCTCTCATTTCAAGACACATGGGATCACTATCACACTCCAAATCAGCACATGGGAACTTCTCCTCTACCTTCCTCTGCCAAAACTGAACCATGTGCCATCTCAAATGACCTCACAAACCAATTGCATTTGATCAATTTATCCAAAATGGAAGGATAGCTTATGACCATTTGATCCATCTAGGGGGTGATATACTCTGCCAAATCTCATTCCATTTTCACACACACACACACACACACACTCGATTGATGCTATGGAACTCAGAGCAAGTATCCTCGAGCTCCTCCAATCTTCTTAGAGCCATTTTGAGTCCTCCATTTTTCAATTTTCTCAAGCAAAAAATAGGGAACCTCAATTGGAATTTCCATCTCACTCAATACCCAATATCAAGCCAATTTCTCCTGCAAGCACCCTTAGGGGACTCAATCGAGTTGATCCAAATCTTCTTTCAAGCTTTCATGGCAAGGGAGGTGGGAGCTAGACCAAAGCCGCAAGCCTGGTAGGAGAAGTTTGGCCAATTGAGCAATCTAGTTCATCCCAAAGCTTGAAACCTTCAACAAGGCTTCATTTTTACTAGAAGCTACCTCCGATTGGGAGCGGGGTAGCCTCCAGGAGGTTTTATTCAAAATAGAGCATAATGTAAATTTTCTTGGTCCTTTTGAAGGAAAGTTTCACCCAAGTGAAATGGACCATTAGAACTTCATCCCTTGCATGATGGTGTGGGTTGAGTTTGAGCTCAATCGAGCTCGAATCTTGCCCTAAGGAGTGGACAGATGCCCTCTCCCTCTAACGAGCTCAGTGATGGATCGTGGACCGTCCATCCATGCATTTTGGATGGACGATCTTGATTAATCCATAGTAGATCTATTATTAATCTATTTAGAAATCGTAGGCTCGAACTAAACTGTCTGATCTTTGATTAGAAGATGGAGAGAAATGATAGTGCCATGTCAATGGCAAATGATGACAACTTAAGTGTTGAATTTAGTCGTACCACATGGAAAGCGCACATCGCATCAACGGTCCATGTGGCGCCGATGGGATTAGTCATGTAATTATGGATTTAATTACCTAATAAACATAGAAACTTCAAAATAACATATCTAAATGTAGAAAAATATAAAATAAAATGCATTGTGAAGATAATTCAAAAAATAATAATATAAAATTAAGTTTGATGGATTTTGAACAGTGAATTTTATGTAGTTAGGGTTTATTGGGAATGTAATTATATTAATTACTCCTTAATTATTCCATTGATTAATTCCAAACTTCCTATGGTTGATTAAGGGGATGACCTCTGCCTCCCATGATTTTCTTGGAATTTATTAATGGTTTAATTAGGGTAATTTCTTGATCCACTCTTACTCACTCCCTTAATCAATTAAGTGATTAATTAACTTATTAAATAGTGATGAATTAGTTAATTATGTTTACTAATTACCTTAGAAGAGTGAATGGACTTAGGGAATGAGATTAGGAGTCCTCTCCCAAATCTTCTCCCCTAGTTTCATTTCATTTGGATAAAAATATAATTAAAGTGCCAATTAATTAAATAGTTTAATCACTTAATTAAATGGATTAATTAATCAAAATTTTAAAATCAAGTTAATCTAAACTTAATTAATTATTGGAAAGATGCTTAGGTGTTCAATAACCTAAGTAACTTAAGAAATCATATCTAACCCATATGTGTGGGAAGGGTTATCAAAGTACTTAAATTAAACCCTTTAGCTTAATTAATCAATAATTATGAGCCAAATATATTAGGCTGCTTTCTTTCTTTGGTGCATTACTGATTTAAATTCCTTGTGGTTTTATGTCATACTTTGGCTCATAATTATTTGGTTAAATATGTTAAAATGATGTAGGTAAGGGGTAATTAATGAACTTAATGTACACCTTAACCTAAACAAAATATAAAATCAATCTAATGGTTCTAAAAACAAACTAAAACATCATACACATGTGGGTAATGGGTTAGGACCAACAAACCTCTTCACATTTCCTAAGTTTAAATCAAACTCAAAACTAAACAAAACTCTCTTTAAAATAATTTGATTTACTTTAAATAATCTTATTCCATAGTATTGTATTTAGGAGTTAATTATGGTGAATGAATTTATATGCTTTCATCACTTTATTTCTTTCCTAACATGCTAAATGTGTATGTCATATGAAAATCATGCATTCATGCCTTTAGAAAAATCAAATTAAAATGAAATGTTTCCTTTATGTCAAATTGTATGCTTTGGCTAAAGTAAGGATATGAATGACTATTATCACTACTAACTCCAAACATATTTTTAAAACTTATAAATCAAACATTACAAATGAAGAGTATGTTATTTACAATTGCTTATGAGTTTCCATATGAATAGAAAATGTGTTATGTGATTTTCTCTCTTAACATAGAATTGTATAAGTTTTGCAAAGTGTATAGTGCATTTGAAAAGGACATAACACTTGCTTAAATCCATTCCTATACACTTCTATGTCATGATTTAAGAAGAATTCCACATAACACATATAAAAAACAATTTAACAAAATCAAATCAAACATAAACTTTTTGCATGATTTTTTTCCATGCATTTCTTTTTGTACATGCTGTTGACCTTATTTTAGGATGAGCTCTCAATCCCTCCATCTTAAACATAGGACTTCTCTTAGACTTTAAGAGTTTCTTAGTCTTAAGACACATATAATGATTAGGTGGACACTCAACCTAACCTTGGAGGCTTAGAAGAGTTTGCCATAGGAATAGGTTATGCCTTAGTGTGTTAGAATATTTGCTACCCTATAGCTTGAACCAAATTCTCACTTCTTCCAAGTAAAACTCCAAACTCATATCAACTCCAACTCTAAATCAAACCTTGAACCAATTCAATAGATTTTCTCAAATCATGAATCAATTCCAAATAATTGAAACCTATGATTGAAGCTCATGATTGGATTTCAAACTCCAAAATATTTCTTTGTCCTTTGATTCCCTCTTATGGACTTAGCTTAAATCAAATCTAAATAAATTCAAAATTTTCTCATAACCATTTATATTCTCATTTATATTTATATGTATAAATGAAATATAAATTCAAATCAATCAAACCAAATTCAAAATTCAAATCCAAATAAAAATCTTTCCTAAATCACTGTAATTCTATCTTATGGACTTAGCCTAAATTCAAATTCATGAAATTTTCTCATAAACCATTAATATTCTCATTTATATTCACAAATATAAATGAAATATAAATTCAAATTTGTAAAAATTAATTCAAAATTCAACATAAGCCTTTCAAGTCAAAATCTTGAACTTAGCCAAAACAAATTCAAATTAAGTCAAAACCTTGATTTTTTTTCATGATTCAATCAATCCTTCAATCATGAATATAAATATAAATATAAACTCCAAATGTAAAAAAAAAACTAAATTCAAAAATCAAACCCAAGTGAAACTCATGTTCACCCTTTGAAATTGAAATTGTCAAGTGGCTCAAAACCCATTTGACTTCAAACCACTTGCAAATGGATATATATTTCAACCATAAGTCCATATGTGACTTCAATCAAACTTAAATAAAATTTCGACAAAACCATTTGACCCACTTAGGCTCACTTGACTCAAAGTGACCTAAAGTACCCTTATGAGCCAAATTCTAATCCTAACCAAATTGGATTGAACTAAGCCCAACTAATCCTCACATTGTGAGCAACAATCATCATGAGATGATCAATCACTAAATTTGGGTCAAACCAAGTCAAACCTAAGGGTTGACCAAGTCAATATTTGACCAAAATAAAACCTAAACTAGCCAAAATCCACCATAGGTTAAATTGATTGAAACCATTGATCAAAACTCATTCATGACCAAGTCGTCATTTGAGCCTAACCTAGCTTAATTGGCCACTTGACCCAAGTTGATTGAACTTGACCTAAAAGTCAAAATGTGTCAAAACTTGATCTAAGCCAAATTGATTGAAACTAATGGGTCAAGTTCATTCCAAATCACTTGTTGAACTTGACCAAAGCCCTAATTGGCCAACTAGACCTAACCTAGCCCAATTGACCTTGAACCCAACTTGACCTAAAGGGTCAAATTGAGCCAAATCAAAATATAATCCAAATTGATTGGAAAAAAATAGATCAATCCATTTTAAATGACCAACCAAACATAAACCAACCCATGACCTAACCCAAAATAGATCAAATGGGTCAACTTGGTTAACTTGACCCATTTAATCTAAATGAAATCAAATGAACCAAATCCAAATATAAATCAAATAGAACCAAACCAATGATGCCAAAATATTTCAATTGGTCATATGAACTTGACCTAATGCTTGGTTTGACCCAATTTGACCAATTGGTTAGTTTGACCCAAGTTGACCCATTTTGACCTAAATGGGTCAACATGAGCCAAATCATAACAAACCAACTCCAAATTCAATAAAACTTGGCCTAACCCATTTTTCAATCATGCCAAACATATTCAAACAAAAATGAAGGTCAAATTACCATTATACCCCTAGGCCATAGGGTAACCTAAAATCAAAACCACTTGGAATCTGGTCAATTCCTTTTCATGGACACTTGGCATCCTCTTAGTGGACCAAATGGTCACTAATAGACATGGTGCACATGACCCATTGAGTTTGGGTCAGCCAAACCCAACCCTAGGTCCAAACTCAGTACCCCCATGGAAATGAGAACATGGGATACCTTCCTCCACCTTATTTTGCATATGGCAAACTCCTCCACTACCTTCTAGCCAAAATAATGCCATACTCCTCAAAATAGCCTAAACAACCCATTGAATAGGGTCAATTAGATCAAAATGGCAAAGACACTTGCAGCTATTCGATCATTCAAGGGGGAGATATACTCCCCTAATTTCATTCCAACTCATGCGTTGATTGAGTAATGGGAAGTCATAGCTAGCATCCTGAGCTTATCCAAGCTTCTAGAGCTAATTCAACCTCCTTCTTAGTTTCTCAAGCCAAAAATAGGGAGGTTGCTAGGAACCAACTTAGCCAATACTCAAATAGTCCAATTCACTTGAAAGCACCTTGAGGGAACTCAATCAAGCTCACCTAAGCCTTTACATAAGTTCCCCAAGCAAGTGAAGAGTGCTCTTGATCAAGGCTAAACCCAATTGAAAGAGAGGTTGGTCCGTAGGAAGATCCACTCAACCAAACCACCTTAAAATTTCAATAGGGCTTCACCTCCACTAGACAAAGCTACCTCATCAAACTCGAGCACGAGTGATAGCCTCCAACAAGGTATGCCTTCAACCCATTGGATGTGTTCTCCCTTGCATGATGATGGTGTGGGTTGAATTTGGTTCAATGAGCTCAATCAAGCTCAAATTTTGCCATGGAAGGTGGACTTTCCCCTTCCAGAGAACTTAGAGGATGGGCCCATTCTGCATTTTGGATGGACAGCCATGACCAAGATGCACAGGATCCTTGATTTAATCATATTAATACTACAGGCTCAATCTCAACTGTCTGATCGTTGATCGAATGAATGGAGAGAAAGTGCATAGCACCGTCGCTGATGTGGCGCTACAATGTTATAACTTAAATAGCCTATCCCATCATGCCACATGGAAAGCATGTGCTGTTTCAGCCTCCACGTGATGCTGATGGGATTAGCTATTTAACTAGGGATTAAATACCTAGTAAGCTTGGGAACTTCAAATAATCATAACTAAATGTAGAAAAATCATAAAAATATGTGGTAAAATGCATATGAAAAATATTTCAATGTAGAATAATATAAAATTATTTTGGATTTTGAATAGTGACTTTTCTTGAATTTGGGTTTTATTAGGTGTGTGATTATGCTAATTATTCTCTAATTATCCCACCGATTAGTCCCAAATTTCTCATGTTCATTTTGTGGGATGACTTCTACCTCCCCTAATTTTCTTGGGATTTATATATGTTTTAATTAGGGGAATTTCTTGATTCATTCTTAATTACCCTCTTAATGTAATTAAGCCTAATTAGTGTGTGAATAGTTTAATCTCTTGATTGAGTTAATTAAGCTTTGTTTGAGTGATGAGGTTTATGGAATAATTTTGGGATATTTTCCCTAATCTATTCCTTAAACACCTTTTCATTTCCTTAATCTAAATTCAATTAAAGGTTAATACACTAATTACTTACTTAACTAACTTGATAAAATAATTAAAATATTCCAGAACTTAATCAATCTATTTTGGGTAGATGCTTAGGTGCTTAATAACCTAAGTAGCTTAAGAAAATCAACACCTAATCCATATGTGTGGGAAGGGTTATGAAAGTACTTAACTTAAACCCTTTAGCTTAATTATTCATCAATTGTGAGCCAAATGCATTAGGCCCTTTTCTTTCTAGGTGCATTATTAATTTAAATTCCTTGTGTGGTTTTATGTCATATCATTGTCTCATAATTATGTGATTAAATATATCAAAGTGGTGTAGGTAAGGGGTAATTAACACACAATTTACACCTTAACCTAACCAAGGCATTATATTGATCTAATCACCTAAAATTGAACTTAAATAACTCACACATGGGATAATGAGTTAAGACCAACAACCCCATCTCAGATTTCTCAAATTGAAATCAAACTCAAACAAAATTCAAACTCTCCTTAAGATAAATTTGATTTACTTTAAATAATCTTATTCATAGATTGCCTTTAGAATTAATTAGGTGAATGAATTTACTTACTTTCATCTTTTTTTTCTTTCCAAATATGCTAAATAAGTATGCCATATGAAAATCATGAATTCATGCTTTTTTAAATCAAATTAAAATGAAATATTTTATGTAAAATTGCATGTTTTAGCTAAAGTAAGAATATGAATATTATAACTATTAAATCTAAATTTTTTTTTTCAAAACTTATAAATCAAACATCAAAACTAAAAGGTATGCTACTTATGATTATTTATAAGTTTGCATGTGACTAAAATACAAAGATGTGCACAGTGTGGTTTTCCTTCTCTTTTCTTTTAGCATAGTTTTGAATAAGATTTTCCATAGTGTATAGTTCATTTGAAAAGAACATGAAACTTTCTTAAATCCTTTCCTATTCATTCCTATGATATTACTTAAGAAGGACATCCACACTTGCATATGTAAATTGCATAAACAAATCAAAAAAATAAACATAAACCTTTGCATCTTTCTTTTTCTATTCATTTCTTTTCTACGTGCATATGTATTTAAGGAAAGTGGTATATTAGTCTAGACAACCTCGAGATTGTGAGGCTTTGACTAGCTCTAAGTAGGTCTTGTACCTTACACCCCTGGTGCTAATAATAATTGTACTCACTTATGCCTTTCATACATATAATTGTGCATGTGAAAAATGGATAAAAAGAAATCCCTCTTTTCTACTTAATAAAAATCTTGCATCATAAAGCATCCTAATTTTACTAAGTAACATTACTTAGCATTCATCATTATGGTGTGCTAAAAATTCTCATTTTCATGTATAGATATTCTTAGGATTCATTCATATGCATGCTGCACAAGTTGGGAAAGAAATGAAGTGATGTGTGTTATGTTATGGTATTTCACTTTACTTAATCTTAAAATGCCTTTCTCTTTGAATAGGTTTGTTTAGGGAAAATATAAACTTAGGATTAATTAAAACACATAATGAAATATTCACTAAATAAAAATCAAACATGAATCTATTTTAGAAATTACTTAAGGTACGGAGAAAAGATAAGTTCCTTTCTCTTTTACTCTCTTTACAACTTAGTAATCAATAGTAGGATTTACTTAAACTAAATAAAAATACAAAATAAAATCAACCAAAGAAACTAAATTACTTAATTGAAATAACCCATCTAAGTTGAATGTGTTTCATACTTAGAAGATCTAAACCTTAAAGTCATAGCTAAGCATACCACACAAACCTTAAATAACACACACAATATGCTAAGTCACCATTTCTAGCTTTAGGTTTGGGAGGTGCATGGTTTGATGTTTTCCTTTATTTTGTGATGTGATGTTTTAGTCTAGATATTATGGTGAATGTGTGTAGAATGAATAGAGGATGATCTAGTATAATCATTATCTTCCACAGGGGATTGTGCTTAAGGGTCTCTATAATAAAAATATAAAATGCTTTTTGCTATGCAGGTGCTTATACCCCTAAGCATAATCTAATAGGCTAAGTAGACTTGGTTATCGATGTGTGGGGTGCTAATTCCAATATGTTCACATACATTTTTAGGATTTGTATGGTTTGTTTAGCTAATCTCTATTTTGCAGGTGTTAGTTAGATTTACTTTTCCTTTTTCATGTAATTTTGTAATTAGGATTTTGGAATGATTATTTTGGGGGATTAGGATGAGCATTGGTCATAAGATTTCATCTTATGTACCATGTGAAGCTTTTGGAGCAACCACATTTCAACCATCCAAAAGAAGGAACCAAAAGAAGAAAGAAGAAAAGAAGAAAAGAAAAAAGAAGAAGTGAAGAATGAAGACCCCCATAACATGAATTATTTGCTTTATTGTAATTTATTCATTTGCAATCTGGGTTATATAATGGTAGAGCTCAGCTACCTAATTTGTTTTTTTTTGGGTTTGTGCGGTGGAGCCCGACCACAAAATGCCTTTTATTCTTTTGCGCTTGCTTTATAAATGATTGATGTTTGTTTAGCTTGTGCATTAAGATGCCATCTTTTTCTAGTTTCTTCCTTGCTTTGATGTATAGCCTGGATGATGATTAAGCTCCTAGGAGAAAATAAATCTTCTACCAAATTAATCAACTCAAAATTAAAAAAATTACTCATAACCTCATTTAATGGCCAAGTTAAAATCAAGATAAAAAAGAATTAGCAACCCCTTAGCTGGATGTGTACCTTCTTTTCTAACATCGTGCATAAAAAAGCATATTATTTCACTATGGATTGGAAGGCTTCCACCTTTGCCAAAGAACTTAACAAACCACACAAGCCTTACATGGCACACACACATTAGGCTAAGTCACCACTTCTAGCTTTAGGTTAGGGCGGTGCATGGTTTGATGTTTGCTATCATTTTTTGATGTAATGTTTTAGGGATGTTAGGGCATGAGACCGAATGAATGCTTTATTTTAGAACCATTGGGATTGTGCGGGGCATTGTAAAAAATATAAAAATTTCGGTGCATATATAAGCATAATCCAAAATAGGTGGACTTGATTAAGTGAAGAATATATATATATACATTCTTAGGATTTTATGGTTTGTTTATCTAATCTCTATTTTACAAGTTTTAGTTATATTTCCTTTTCCCATTTTCATGTAATTTTGCAATGATTTTAATGATTTGGGGATTAACATTGGTTATAATACTTTGTTTATTTGAAGCCATATTCTAACAAAAGAAAAAGAATAAAGAAGAAGAAATGAAGACAATGAATTGATTGTTAATTTATTTATAAACACCCTTATTTTTTGCTATTTTTTTGATTGATGTTTGTTTTATTAGTTTTCTATCATTGATGTATGGCCTATATGACGATTAAGCTCTTAAGAAAATAAGTTTTCTATCCAACTAATAAATTTAAATTAAAAAATAAATAACTCATAACTTTACCTAAAGCCTAGGTTATAAATAAGATAAAAGAATTAGCAACCCCTTAGTTGGATGTTGTATTACTTTTCTCACATCATGCATAAAAAGTATATTGATTCACTCTTGATTAGAGGTCTTTCACCTTTTCTAGAGTACTTGGCTTGACCTTGGTGAGCCATGGTAAAAATACACCTCCTTTCTTTGCTGATTTTAACTTGTAATCTAATTTCTCATGCATCAAGCATATGAATCCTAAAGCCTGTGTCAAATTGAATGTCCAAAATGAAAATAAAACAATGTAATAAAATTTGCATTAGATTTAAGTCATTAAGTCATGCCCTACATGATCTAGTCTCTTAGGGAGTATGTTTAAGGACTTAGTCTCTTTCTAAATAAAGAATGACTTAGCTATTTTGCAAAGCATATGACTTGCCTACATATTTTAAAATTGTAGGAGTTAGTTTGAGGCCACGCCCAGGCGATTGTAAGTCCAACAATCAGACGGCTTATCGTCTCTTGTGGAGGTAAACTATATACCCATTTTCACCTTAGATTTAGGTCATGCTTTTGGCCCTCGTCAAAGCTCCCTATATTTAGGTTTAGAGGTTGCTACATTCCTTTGCGGGCTACAAGCATAAATCCTCACCTCTTAGGCATTTCCATGACCTTGCATCATGGAATTGTAAGCCTTAGATTTCTAATAAAAATTCAACTCAAATAAATCAATTCAATTTCAAATATATAAAGCCCAATCATAGGATAATTTAATGAATCCTATTCCTTAGAATGTAATTAACTATAGGGGTTTGCCCCTGTATGGAACCTAATGAACTCAGTTTAAAGTAAACCCTGTTTCACTTTTTCATGTAAAGTAGGGGAAGAATCTCTAGTACATTATGAACACCCATAGTCCTTAACAGTCCTTATTAAGGTGATTAGGTCCATTTGAAGGGTGGTAGCTTCTATCTTTCGAGATAGTACACCTTTCCTTGATGTCGTACTCGATCACTCTACTAAGAAAAATTGCAGATCTATGTGGTGTCCCAACAAGGTGTTATATTTTTGTTTTCATTTATCTTTCTAAAGGATAAATGAAGGAAGGAATTTTTTCACCATTGATTTTTTTGGTGACTCTGATGTGGATGGTTCCTCTCTCCATGTTTGGTAAATGATTGTTGTCTCCAAATATTGATAATTGGTTTGTACTTTTGTATGAATCCAAGACTATCTTTCTTTTCCGTTGGCACTTTTTTTATTTGATCGTTAAGTTAAACTAGCCAACATCTTTAGGTGTTAAGACCTCACCCTGTGTTGGTCTTAAAACCCCCATTGGATTCCCCAATGTGTGAAAATAAAAATTTAATAAAAAGAAATAATTAGAACTTCCTCTTTACCATTTTTATGGTAGAGAAAGGTTCATTCCAAAAATAAAGACAAAATAAATACATCATAAAAGTCTTGCTTTTCAAAAGAACTTTTTCAAAATACACTTAAAAAATATTTTCACTACATCAAACAATTTTTATAATTATTACATGTAGGAACATTTCAAAAATAAAATCAACAATCATATTTTCTAAAAGCACAATTGAATATCTTAACTCAATTTACTTGAATGAAGATTTCATCTTCAAATATAAGCAACAATCATCTTTCCAAAAATAAAACCAACGATCATGTTTTTAAAAAGCACAAAATTTGAAGATGTGCCTTTCCATTCAATACATCCAAATGTGTTAGATGGATGTTACATCTTCAAGCAAAATCATAACTTTGAAATTCCACTCAACACATTCCACATGTGTTAAGTTGGAATTTTCACCTTTCAAAAAAAGCACATATGAAATCTCTCCATTCAATATACCCACATTTATTGAATGGAGGTTTCATTTCCAATCAAAATCAAAATAAATTTCCAAAAGCACATATGAAACCTCCCATTTAATATACCCACATTTATTGAATGGAGGTTTCATTTCAATCAAAATCAATTTTCAAAAAGCACATATGAAACCTCTCCATTCAATATTTCCACATTTATTGAATGGAGGTTTCACTTCCAATCAAAATCAATAATAAATTTTCAAAAGCACATATGAACATCTCCATTCAATATACCCAAATTTGTTGAATGAATATTTCATTTCCAAATAAAATGACACTATTTTAAAATCCCACTTAACATATTCCATACATGATTAGGTTCGAATTTCTTCTTTCAAAAAAACCAATAATCACACATGAAACTACATCTTTGAAAAATGAAACATAATTGATTTCCATCTTACATACCCAAATTTGTTAAATGGAAATCTCTCTTTTCAAAATCAACAAAACACAAAATATTTATTTTAAAACACATTTGGAACTTCATTTTAGCATATCACATTTGCTAAAGTGAAGTCTCCCTTTTCCAAATAAAATTTGGAAGACATTTTTGAAATTTCATTTAGCATACTCAAATTTGCTAAGTGAAATCTCCATTTCACAAAATTCAAAACACATTGGAACTTCATTTTAGCCTACCACATTTGCTAAAGTGAAGTCTCCACTTGCAAAACAAGTTCTAAAACAAAAAGAAACACATTAGGATTTTCTTATCATACCTAAATTTGCTAAGTATCCCATTTTCAAAATCAAATAAAAAAACAAAAGAAACACATTATGATTTCCTTAACATACCTAAATTTGCTAAGAATCCTTTTTCAAAACTTTTCAAAACAAAAGACTTGATTCTTCATTTAGCATACCCTAAGTTGCTAAATGAGGATTCCATTTTCTATTCACAATGATTCACAAAATAAGCAAACAAAGAAAAAGAAGAAATTGTTTTCAAACACCTCACCTAGCATACCCAAATTTGCAAAGTGAGTGAATTCCAAAATTCTAATAATCAAAACAAAATCTATTGACCCTTTACTTTAACATACTCAAATTTGTTAAATGAAGGGTCCTCAAAATCAAATATAAACCTATGGAAGCATCTCTCCAAAAAATACTTGAACCCATTTTCAACATACCCAAATTGATTGAAAGTGGATTCTACATTCAAAATTCCTCTTTCCAATCAATCTCAAAATCTCTTCTAAATCCATTTGAGCCCCACTTAACACTTTCAAGATGTTGAGTGTGCGTTCAAATTCTAAAATTCAAATTCAAAAAACAACAAAGCAAGAAAATTTTATTCAAGTTTGTTTTCAACATTGTAGTTTCAGTCAGCTTCAGTCAGTTTTTTAATCAAGTTCAAGTTTAGTCAGTTCATTGCAATGACAGCATAGAAGTATGTGTTCAAATTTTATCGTAGGATTGATTTGGCCTTGGATCAGGCTTGCCTTCCACGTTTTGACTATGCCCACCTCATCCACTTTGGTCGAGACTTTGAGGGGGCCAGGATTACATGTGAAGGAACCCACCTCATGACAGTTAGTAGGAGCATGGTGATCGAAGCCGTCATCCGTGTCGACATGCCATCGAGATCCCCTCATGAGGATGGTTGTGGTGCCACAAGAACAGTAGGACAGCCTCAGGGGTTGTTCCCCATGCTACCCCGCTAGGGGCTAGTACCCACTTTAGCTCCCTCAAAGGGAAGGCTCCTCTGATTCCAAGGATTATCTCCCCTACTTTTGAGGTTGGGTCTAATTCCTACATTGATCAACCTACTAGGACCCAACGTAGAAATAAGAAAGACATGATCAAGCAGTATCACACTCACATTACCAAAGAGTTGGAGGTAGCTACTAAGTCTATTGTAGAGGAGTTGCCAAGTATGGTTTCCCCGCTGGTTACAGAAAACAAATTCCACCCTTTCTTCAGATCTGATAGAGAGGATGCTAGGAGAATTTCTACTTCACCTCTACTAGCAGTTCAATTTCAGTTACCTATTAGTTAGAGGAAGAGGTCATATGTTGGCCTCCGATCAGTTTTACGCCAATTAAATGAAGCCTACAAACGATCAGAGTCTGAGGCTCAATTTTATTTGAGATTAGTTATCCCTTATAGTGTGGGTAGGCGTGTCGACAGAGAGGGCTAGAGGCCCTACATCCCGTGTCATTAGCCGTGAGAGCAGAGGTATAAAATGCCACCGCAGTTGTGGAATTTATAGATCGATGTGCTACCTGTGCCGATCATACTGACAATATCTTACTCAAGGGGATTACACATCATAGGAGAGGAGCTCTTATCCTGAGAGAGTTGGAGGTGCCTCCACCACACCGCTCTTCTCCATGCCCGCCATCTCATGTACATGTCCCAACATCTACTATTCTAACCAATGCCATGAAGGCCGCATCGGGGGAGAAGAGAACCCCGTAGGTGATCCGGCTATGGCCAAGAGATCTTATTTCAACTACACTACCTAATATGGCGAGGCTTAGATCTCTTGCTCGACCTTCTACCCCAGTAGTGGTGAAGAAGGAATGGCGACCTTGAAGTATAATAATCATCTTATCACCACCACCACCGCAGAAGGCTATGGAGATAGTTGCAACAGTTGAGGGAAGAGGAGACATTTCAATCGCTCCTATGATCATAGATCATCCTAGGAGTGCCACTTCGCACAGATCCAATAGTAGTCATGAGTATCTTTCTTCTAGTGAGTGTATTCCCCACAAGATCAGCTCGTTAATAGTGTTAGAGGTTAGGTGCTTATCTGTTCATGACAGTGATCCCATTAGCAGTCAAACTTCATCTTTCATGCCTGTTCAGTTGGACCAATCCCTAGATGACATCGTAGCTTAGTATCTAGTGGATAAGAAGGAAATCTTAGGATATGCATGGTCCAATTTAGAGGATGAAAAAGTGAGGTTTGATTTTAATGAAGATGACCTGTTAAAGGTTTCAACGGGGGTACACATGGTAGATATCAGGGATTCCCTCCTCTGAGAGCAGCAGACTTTGGAAGGTGCTGAGGTCGAGCAGGAAGGCACATCCTACTTGACCCAACACCTCCACTAGTAATTAAAATAGAAATATGAAAAAATAAGTAGGATAATGAAGCAGCTTGAGGATTTGCTGCCAGCTATTTTAGCACTTCAGAAACAAGCACCTACGGTTCATCCAACTATAGCTGAGACTAGTCAGCCATAGTTGGTGCATGTCTTGGATCCAACCAAGACTTTATCTCTAGTAGAGCAGGGAAGCACTAGCTTGTATAGGAATGTAGTGGATAGCACCTCCAAATAGGAAAAAGATATCAAAGCTATGGTTGAGCAGTAGGTGAGAGAAGCATTGGCTCAAGCCTGAGGAGGATCATCGGTTCCAAAGCGTAGACCCTACCCAGAGAAATTTAATGTTATCCAATATCCTAAGGGTTTTGTGTCATCTTCTTTCAAGAGCTTCCCACCGAGGTAGCATATTGTGCACTTTAGAGCTAGTTATTGCAACACTGGTGGCAGTGATGCTTTACTCTTCTGTCTCTTTTTTAGTAGCATAACACGCATAGCCTTGAATTGGTATGCTGAACTTCCCAACAGTTTAGTGAAGACTTTTGCTGAGTTGGAGCAACTCTTCATCAAGAGGTTTGTTGAAGCTCAACAAAGGGTGACTGTAGGTGATCTTGATGTGGCTCAACAAAATCTTGGTGAGTCCCTCGTTGATTACATTCTTAGTTGGCATAATTTGAGTATGAAATGTTAACCACAACTAGCTGAACAGCATGCCATCAAAATTCTGCTTAAGAATATCCATGGTCCTATTACGTTCATGATCAAAGGTTTCACCATCAAAATATTTGAAGCTAATCAACAAGGCGACTAGTTTACAAGGAGAAGTAAAACAGTTGCCTTTTCTAGACTAATCAGCAAAACACAAGCCATAGAAAGCATTTGAGAAAAAGCCCGGGGTAGTGGTATTAGTAGATAAAGGGAAATAGCTGGCCAGAGAGCTATTTAAGAGACCTCGTGCTCCACTGTCATCACTTCCACCTCCTCTACCACCACCAAGGAAGTCTTATCAAGCACTATAGTAGCCTCAATGGCTACACCGCCTCTTTCTCATCCATATCAGCAGCAACAGCGATACACATATCTGCCGCCAGGTAACTACAGTCCACCTACTCTTTTAGATAAACTTAACAAGCCTTGTTCATTTAAGAGGGAGGTAATCAAGAAGATATTTAAGAATCTCTTAAAGAAGCCTGATTTTTAGCTACCCAAACCTAGGAGACCGGAGGAAGTGGGAAAAAGCAATGATCCTAACTTTTGCCCCTACCTCGCATGATAGGTCATGTTTTGGAAGATTATTTTTCATTCAAGAATTGGCTTGAGCATAGCTTCAAGACTGGTGTTATAGTCATCCTGAAGGAATACCTTGCAGAACAACCATCCAGTTCCATTAGGGTAATCCTTGGGGATACTTGCGATCCTTCAAAAACCAAAGAAGGTTGGGATATCTCCTAATCCTATACCTCTAAAAAAATTATTTCCAAAATCAAGAAACTTTCCGTGCTTGAGGCTCAAACCTCCAACATCAAGGAAGGTTTGCAAGTTTCGTGAGCCAACTGGGAAAGGGGAGCTCAGAAGCAAGAAGCAACAACTTGCCGAGGATAGCCAAGTAGCAACCATCAATCAATCCAACGCCCACATCAGCTACTACATCGAACTACCTATAGTTCAACTATCTCTTCTTCTAGTAGACATCCTATATCAGCGGATGAGGGCATCAAATCCCTCACCACTCTTACTTTACTTAATTTCTACTATGTACCTCCTTAAAAATCCAAGAAATCAAAGAATAAAGCTAGCTTGAATTATATCTATATCACTTCTGATGGGTTGTCTAAATTTACTCTTAATGAAAACTCTTCAAGTCTAAACAACAATTATAACAACTTCAAACTTCTTTTTTTTCTAATTTAGAGTTGGACGTTCCTTCTTGAATACTATGGGTTTACCTCTTGAGATAGACTTGGAATCATTTGATTCTGAGGGTCCCATAGGAGAAGCTGTAGGTGAGCCCGATGTGTAGGTAGAACCTTCCATTACCCTACCATAAGAGATCACCGAAGTCAACCTCCGTAGTGGCAAGGTTGTACCTCCTAGGGCAGCATCTACAGATAAGGGGAAATAAGTCATTGGTTTAGATGATCGAGAAGCCCCTCCACAGGATGCTCCACTCTTGGGTATGCTTGTAGAGAATCAGCCTAAGGTGGACTACAATGTCCTTTCTCACCTAAGAAAGTTGTCATCTAAGCTAAGTATATGTGATGCCCTTATCTTATCCAAAGAGATGAGGGAATCATTAATCAAGGCTCTCCTTGATCTTGAAATATGCTTAGCTTAGCTGACCACTATTGGAGAGGAGGTACATTATTCTAAAGAAGCTCAGAGAATCACTTTCACAGATGAAGACCTACTTCTGGGGGACATAGAGCACAACTGTCCCCTCTGCATTACAATGGACATGGGCAGAGATTGAAACTTGACAGAGCTCTCATTGATCCTAGTGCATTGGTCAACATTATGAGTACAAAGACCCTTGCTTATTTGAGGATCAACATCTCCACAATCCAAGCAGATCAGATGATGTTGAGAGGATTCAATGAACAAGGAGAGAGGGATTTAGGTTCCATAGTGTTACCTTTGGAGATAGGTGACTGAAAGAATGAAGCTAAGTTTTATGTCATTGATTTGAATACATTATTCATCACTTTGCTTGGTAGGCCTTAGATACATCATAACAAGATGATTCCATCCTCTAAAAAATAAACTTAAACCTAAAAATAAACTAAAATAAAAAAATCTAAACTAAAATAAATAAATCAAAATAAATTAACTAAACTAAATAAAAATAAAAATAAACATAAATAAAAAAAATAAACTCAAATAAACAAAAATAAACTAAATAAACCTGAACCTACTAGTTTACTTAATTTTAAAAAAACCTAAACCCTAAATCCTAAACCCTAAACCCTAAAAATAACCCTAAACCACAAACCCTAAACCTACAACCATAAATCTCCAATCCTAAACCCTAAACCCTAAACCCTAAACCTTAAACCCTAAACCCTAAAACTCTAAACCCTAAACTATAAACCCTATACCCAAAACACCTAAACCACAAACCCTAAACCCTAAAACCTACAACCCTAAACATTAAAACCCAAACCCTAAACCCTAAACCCTAAAACCTACAACCCTAAACATTAAACCCCAAACCCTAAACCTTAAACCATAAACCCTAAACTAACCCTAAAACCTAAGAATGGGTAGATCCTTGATGGCAGGAACATCACCGCTAACCAGGCTCACCAATCTGACGGGAGGTGAAGGCAGGCGTGGTTATCACAGTGGTGGTGGGGGATCTGGAGGAGCTAGTGGATATGGAGGTGGTGGTCAAAACAGTGGTGATTATGGAGGTGGGAGCAGAGATGGAGGTTTCAGTTGCGAGGGTAGTAGAGGGAGAGATTGGGGATATGATGGTGGATCCCGCTACTCGTGAGGTAGGTGAGATTCTGATAGGAACTTGAGAAACTGAAGAACAATTAATCCGATCTGTTTCTTATGGGACTTTATGTTTATAGTAGAGATAGTTCTACTTATCTAAGGATTTTTATTTGCTCTATGGGTGCTCATTTTTTATCTATATCATCGCTTGTGTCTTAGAAAACTTGGGGTGCTACTTGGTTGATTAAATTGAAAAGAAGAAATGTTGAATCTGAATTTGTTGTTTGTTAAAAAAAACTTTAAACCCTAAACTAAAACTTAAACCCTAAACCTAAAACTTAAACCCTAAACCCTAACCATAAACCCTAAACCTAATACCCTAAACCTAAAACCTAAAACCCTAAACCCTAAAAAACCCAAAACCTTAAATGCATTAACCCTAAAACCCTAAACTCTAAACCCTAAACCCTAAACCTAAATACTAAACCCTAAAATCTAAGCCCTAAACCTAAACTTAAAGTAACTAAATAAATTAAAAAAATAAATCAAAATCCTAAATTCTAATAAACCTAAACCTAAACCCTAAGATTGTGTAGAACCTTGATGGTGGGAACATCATCCTCAACTAGGTTCAATCTAGATCTGGTAGTGGAGGTGAAGGCGGATGCGGTAGTTATCATTGTGGTGGTGGGGGATCTAGAGGTGCTAGTGGATATGGAGGTGGTGGTTGGAGCAATGGTGGTTATGGAGGAAAGAAGTGCGATGGATGTTACAGCCATGGTAGTTGCGTAGGGAGAGATCGAGGATATGATGGCGATTTCAGCTACTCGAGAGGCGGGTGATTTTGATGGGAACTGGAGAAACTAAAGAATGACCCATCCGATCTACTACTTATGGAACTATGTCTTCACAGTAGAGACGGTTCTAGTTCTCTCGGGTTTTTGATTTGCTCTATGCGTGCTCATTTTTTTATCTATGTCGTCGCTTATGTCTTAGAAAACTTGGTGTGTTACTTATTTGATGAAATCAAAAAATAGTAATGTTGAATCTGAATTTGTTCTCCGTTAAGAAAAACATCAAAAATCCTAAACCCTAAACTAAAACCTAAACCCTAAACCTAAAACCTAAACCCTAAAAATCATAAATCCTAAACCATAAATCCTAAATCCTATCCCCTAAAACCCTAAACCCTAAAAATAAAATAAATAAAATATCTTAAACCTAAATAAAATAAAAAAATAAAATAAAATAAAATAATAAAAAAATAAACTAAAATAAAATAAATGAAAACCTAAACTAAACTAAAACAATAAAATAATTCGAAGCATAAAAGAACCTAAATAAAATGAAAACTAAACGTAAAATAAAAATAAAATAAACCTAAAAAAACTTAAAATAAAATAAACTAAAACTAAATAATAACCTAAACCTAAAAATACTAAACTAAAAAAATAAAAAATAAAAAATAAACACAAAAAATTAAAAATAAAATAAACTAAAATAAATAAAAAAATAAACTAAATAAATAAAATAAGAAATGTTGAATCTTAATTTTTTCTCTATTAAGAAAAGAAAAAACCCTAAACCCTAAACCCTAAACCCTAAACCCTAAAACCTAAACTCTAAACCCTAAACCCAAAAAAAAACCCTAAACCTTAAAAACCTAAAAATTTAAATCAAAACTAAATAAAACTTAAAAATAAAATAAATAAAAAAATTTAAACCAAAATAAAATTAAAAAATTAAAAAATTTAAAACATAAACTAAAACCTAAACCTAAACCTAAAAAGAAAAAAAAGAAAAACTAAACTAAAATTAACTAAATAAAAACCTAAACTATACTTAAAAATAAAAAACCTAAATATAATATAAACTAAACCTAAAATAAAAAATAAATCTTAAATAAAATAAAATAAAAAATAAATAAAAACCAAAACCTAAATAATAAACTGAAATTTTTTAACTAAAACTAAATAAAAAAAATAAAATCTAAACCTAAACTAAAAAGAAAACCTAAACCTAAAATAAAAATAAAAAAACCTAAACTTAAACTAAAATAAATAAAACCTAAACCTAAACCTAAATTAAACTAAACCAAAACCTAAACCTAAACTAAATATAATAAAATAAACCAAAAATAAGCATAAACCTAAACTAAAAAGTAAAACCTAAAAATAAACCTAAAGTAAAAAACCTAAAGCCTAAACCAAAAAAATAAAATAAATACCTAAACCTAAACCTAAAAAATAAACTAAAATAAAAATACCAAAAATAAACTAAACTAAATAAAAAAATAAACCTAAATCAAAATAAAATATAAAATAAAATAAAATAAAAAATAAAGTAAATAAACCTAAACCTACCAGTTTACCAAATTCTAAAAAAAATTAAAAATAAGAAAATAATTAAATAAATAAAAAACCTTAACCCTAAACTCTAAATCCTAAAACTGACCCTCAACCATAAACTATAAACCCTAAACCTACAACACTAAACCCTAAACCCTAAACCCTAAACCCTAAAACCATAAACCTACATCCCTAAACCCTAAACCATAAACCCTAAAAAACCCTAAAACCTAAACCTTAAACCCTAGACCGATAACACTACCTACAACCTTAAACCCTAAACCCTAAAAACCCTAAACTTAAAACCTAAACCTTAAACTATAAAAATATAAACCATAACCCCTAACCCTAAAACTTAAACCTTAGAAGCATTAGCTCTAAAACCCTAAATCCTAAACACTAAACCCTAACCCTAAACCCCAAACCCTAAACTTAAACCCAAAGTAATAAAATAAATTAAAAAATATACCTCAACCATAAAACCTAATAAACCTAAACCCTAAGAATGGGAAGAACCATGATGGTAAGAACATCACCGTCAACCATGCTTAGTCTAGATCTAGTGATGGATGAAGGTGGCGCTTATCACATGGTGGTGGGCATCTAGAGTTCGGTGGACATGGAGGTGGTGTGGGGAGGTGGTGGTTATGGAGGTGGGAGGAGCGACAGAGTTTACAACCGTGGTGGTGGTAGAGAGAGAAACTAAGGATATGATGGTGGATCTCGCTACTCAAGAGGTGGGGGCGGTTCTAATGGGAACTAGAGAAACTAAAGAACTTTAAAAAACTCTAAACCCTAAATTAAAAAACTCTAAACCCTAAATCCTAAACTAAAAAAGACATATACCTAAAATAAAAATAAAATAAAATTAAATAAAATAAAGATATACCTAAATTAAAGCAAACTAAACTAAAAAACATAAAACTTAAATCTAAACCTAAAGTAAACTAAACTTAAACCTAAACCTAAACAAAATAAAATAAAATAAACCTTAAAAAACCCTAAACCCTAAACTTAAAAAATTAAACCTAAAATAAAAATAAATTTAGACAAAATAAAATAAACTAAAACCCAAACTAAAATAAATAAAAACTAAACCTAAACTAAATAAAATAAAATAAACTAAAAATAAACCTAAACCTAATATAAAAGAGAACCTAAAATAAACTTTAAAAAAAGCAAAATCTAAAACTAAAAATAAAATGAAAACCTAAACCTAAACCTAAAAATAAAAAATAAACCTAACCTAAAACAATATAAAATAAAACTTAACTAAAATATAAACTTAAACTTAAAAAATAAACTAAAATAAAAAACCAAAACTAAAATAAATAAACCTAAAATAAATAAACAAAACTAAATAAAAATAAAATATAAAAAATAAATTAAATTAAAATAAATAAAAAATAAATTAAACAAATTAAAAAACTTAATCCTACGAGTTTACTTAATCTTTTTTTTTTAAAAAAACCCTAAGCTAACCCTAAAACATAAACCATAAACCCTAAACCCTAAACCTTAAAAACCCGAAACCCTAAAGCCTAAACATTAAACCCTATACCTTAAACCCTAAACCCTAAATCCTAAACCCTAAAAACCTGAAAGCCTAAAAACCTAAGCCTAAACTAAATAAAACTTAAAAATAAAATATATAAAATACCTAAACCTAAATAAAATAGAAAAATAAAATAAAATAAAAATTGAACTAAAAGCTAAACGTAATCCTAAAAAAAGTAAACTAAAAAAATAAATAAAAATAAAATAAATAAAAACCTAAACCAAACTTAAAAAATAAAATAAACCTAAGAATAAAAAGCTAAATAAAGTGAAAAACCTAAAATAAAAATATAATAAACCAAAAATAAAATAAAATAAAAACTAAATAAAAACTTAAACCTAAAAATTAAACCTAAAAATAAAGAAAAAATAAAACTTAAACCCTAAACTAAAAAAAACTAAACCTAAAATAAAATTAAAATAAACAAAATAAAATAAACCTAAACTTAAACTTAAATAAACTAAACTAAAATAAATAAAACCTAAATCTAAAATAAACTAAACCTTAACCTAAACCTAAACTAAATAAAATAAAATAAACTAAAAATAAACTTAAACATAGACTAAAAAATAAAACCTAAAAATAAACCTTAAATAAAAACCTAAAACCCAAACCTAAAAAAATAAAATAAAAAACTAAACCTAAACCTATAAATAAAAAATAAAACATAAACCTAACAAGTAAAATAAAAATAAAAACTAAACTAGAAAATAAACATAAATCAAAACCTAAACCTAAAAAATAAACTAAAATAAATAAACCTAAAATAAATAAACTAAACTAAGTAAAAATAAAAATAAACCTAAATGAAAAAGCTAAAATAAATAAAAAATAAACTAAATAAACCTAAACCTATCAGTTTAGTTAATTTTTTAAAACAAACTAAACCTACAACCATATACCCTTAACCCTAAAAGCCTTAATCCACACTAAACTAACCCAAAACTAAACACTAAACCTAAATCTTAAACCCTAACCCTAACCTTAAACCCTAAACACAAAATCCTAAACCCTAAAGTTTATACCTTTAAAACCTTAAACCATAAAGCCTAAACCCTAAACTAACCCTAAACCCTAAGTTAACCCTAAACCCTAATCTAACCCTAAACTCTAAACCCTTAAAATCTTAAACCCTAAAGCTTAAACTCTAAACACTAAACCATAAACCCTAAACCGTAAACCCTAAACCATAAAACCTTAAGCACTAAAACCTTAAACCCTAAACCTTAACCTTAAACCCTAAACCCTAAAAGTATGAATCTTAAAACCCTAAAACCTAAACCCTAAACCCTAAACCCTAAATCTTAAACCTTAACCCTAAACCCAAAAGTGTAAACCTAAACTGAAAGTAACTAAATAAATTTAAAAATAAACCTAAACCCTAAAACCTAATAAACATAAACCCTAAGAATGAATAGAACCTTGACGGTAGGAACATCACCCTCAATAATGCTCAGTCTAGATATGGTTATGGAGGCAAAGGCGAAGGTGGTGATTATCAGGTGGGGGATCTAGAGGTGCGTGGATATGGAGGTGAGCAAAGGGTGGTTATGGAGGAGGGAGGAGCGACTGAGGTTACAGCCATGATGGTGGCAGAGGGAGAGATCGAGGATTTGATGGTGGATCTCGCTACTCAAGTGGCCGAGCTGATTTTGATCAGAACTGAAGAATCTGAAGAATGCCTGATCTGATCTAGTGCATATGGAACTATGTATTTACAACAGAGCTGATTCTAGTTATCTAGGATTTTTGATTTGCTTTATGCGTGCTCATTTTTGATTTATGTCATCCCTTATTTCTTAGAAAACTTGGTGTGTTACTTGGTTGATGAAATCGAAAAGAAGAAATGTTGAATCTAAATTTGTTCTATGTTAAAAAAAACAAAAACCCTAAACCCTAAATTTAAACTTGAACCCTAAACCTAAAACATAAACCCTAAACCTTACCCAAGAAACCCTAAACCCTAAAACCTAAACACTAAACCCTAAAACCTAAAACACTAAACTTTAAACCCTAAACCCTAAACCCTAAACCCTAAACCCCAAACCCAAAACCCTAAACCCTAGACCCTACACCCTAAAAAGCTAAAATACTAAACCTAAAAAAGCCTAAAAATAAAATAAATATAGAAACCTAAACTAAAATAAAATGAAAAACAAAATAAAATAAATAGCTAAACTAAAAAATAAACCTAAACCTAAACCTAAAAAGAAAATAAAATAAAAAATAAAATAAAATAAAATAATTAAAAACCTAAACTAAACTAAAAAAATAAAAACTTAAATAAAATAAAAACTAAACCTAAAATAAAAATAAAATAAACTAAAAATAAAAATAAAATAAACCTAAAATAAAATAAAATAAAAACTACATAAAAACTTTAAAAAATAAACATAAAAATAAACAAAAAATAAAACCTAAACCCTAAACTAAAAAAAAACATAAACATAAAATAAAAATAAAATAAACCTAAACCTAAACTTAATTAAACTAAACAAGCTAAATCTAAACCTAAAATGAACTAAACCTAAACCTAAACCTAAACCCTAAATAAAATAAAATAAACTAAAAATAATCCAAACCTAAACTAAAAAATAAAACTTAAAAATAAACCTTCAATAAAAACATAAAATGTAAACCTAAACCTAAAAATAAATAATAATACCTAAACTTAAATAATAAAATAAAAATAAAACTAAACTAAAATGTAAACCTAAACCTAAATCTAAATCTAAAAAATAAGCCAAAATAAAAACCTAAGCTAAAATAAATAAATTAAAATAATAAAACTAAACTAAATAAAAATAAAAATAAACCTAAAAAAATAAAATAAACTAAATAAAACTAAACCTATGAGTTTCCTTAATTAAAAAAGAATAAAAAAACAAAATAATAAAAATAATAAGAAAATACCCTAACCTTAAACCCTAAACCTTAAAACTAACCCTAAACCCTAAACCATAAACCCTAAACCTATAACTCTAAACCTAAACCCTAAACCCTAAACCCACCCTAAACTAACCCTAAACCCTAAACCCTAAATGCTAAACCCTAAACCTTAAACCCTAAACCCTAACCCTAACCTTAAAACCTAAACCTAATGAAAATAAAATGAAAAACTAAACCAAAACCAAAAAATAAAAAATAAAACCTAAACCTAAAAAATAAAATAAAAATAAAACTAAACTAAAAAATAAACATAAACCTAAACCTAAAACTAAAAAATAAACTAAAATAAAGAACCTTAAACCTTAAATCCTAACTCTAACCTTAAACCCAAAATCTTAAATTAATTAAACCAAGTTTTTTTAGTTTATTTTTTATTCATTTTAGTTTATTTTATTTTTTTATTCTTATTTAGGTTTATTTAGGTATAGGTTCTTGGGTTAGTTTAGAGTTTTGGGTTTAGAGTTTTAGTTTTAGGTTTAGATGGTTTGTGGTTGGGTTAGTGTTTGTGGAGTTTTAGGGTTTAGGGTTTAGGGCTTAGGGTTTAGGATTTGGGGTTTTAGGTTTAGGGTTAGTTTTGTGGTCTAGGGTTTAGGGTTTGGGGTTTAGGATTTAGGGTTTAGGTTTTAGGTTTGGGGTTTAGGATTTAGGGTTTAAGGTTTAGGGTTTAGGGTTTTTTTATTTTTAAAATTAAGTAAACCAGTAGATTGAAGTTTCTTTAGTTTAATTTGCTTATTTATTATTTATTATTTATTTATTTTATTTGTATTTAGTTTAGTTTATTTATTTTAGGTTTATTTATTTTTAGTTTTAGTTTTTAGTAAAGTTATTTTAGGTTTGTTTAGGTTTATGTTTATTTTAAGTTTAGTTGCATTTTAATTTTTAGGCTTATGTTTTATTTTTATTTCAGGTTTAGGTTTAGGTTTTAATTTATTATTTTAGGTTTAGGTTTGTTATTTTTTAGGTTTATTTTAAGTTTTCTATTTTAGTTTATTAGATTTATTTTAGTTCATTTTATTTTATTTAGTTTAAAGTTTAAGTTTAGTTTATTTTATGTTTAAGTTTAGGTTTTATTTATTTTAGTTTGTTTATTTTAGTTTTGGTCAGTTTATTTTAATTTATTTATTTTGTGGTTTGGGATTTTTTTTTTTAAGGTTTACATTTTATTTTCATTTATTTTGGTTTTATTTTTAGGCTTATTTTTAAGTTTTTTTTATTTAGTTTTATTTTATTAAATTTTAGGTTTATTTTATTTTTATTTATGTCCGGTTTTATTTTATTTAGGTTTTATTTTAGGTTTATTTTATGTTTAATTTAGGTTTTAAATTTTATTTTAGTTTTATTTTATTTATATTACATTTTTTAATTTAGGTTTTAGTTTAGGTTTATTTATTTATTTTATTATTATTTTAGCTTTATGTTTTTAATTTTAATTTTAAGTTTATTTAGTCAGTTTAAGTTTTTTTTTGGTTATGGTTTAGATCTGGTGTTTAGGGTTTAGGGTGGGTAGAGAGGGTAGGGTAGATTTGTGGTTTAGGGTTTAGGGTAGGTCAGGGTTTAGGGTTTAAGGTTTTTAGGCTCAGTTCTCAGTGGCTGGTTTTAGTTCTCAGTCTTGGTTAGGGTTTATTCTATATTTATACATTTTATTTATTTTAGGGTTTATTAGAGCATTTATGACCATAAGTTTAGGATTTAGGGTTTAGGGTTTATTTTAGTTTAGTTTGTGGTTAGTTTGGGTTTAGGTTAGTTTTAGGGTTTAGGTTTTAGGCATTAGGTTTTGGGTTGTAGGTTTAGGTTTTGGGTCTTTTGACTGTTTTAGGGTTTAGGGTTTGAGGCTTATTTTAGGATTTGGTTTAGAGTTTTAAAGAAAATTAATAACCCTAAGTTTAGGTTTTGGGTTTAAGGTTTAGGGTTAGTTTTAGGTTTTAAGTTTTATGGTTAACTTTTTTTTGTTTCTTTTTAATTTTTTCATTTAGGATTTAGGATTTAGGGTTTAAGATTTATGGTTTAGGGTTTAGGATATATAGTTTAAGGTTTTTTTTAAAAAAACTAAGTAAACAGATATGTTAGGTTTATTTAATATATTTAGTTTACATTATTTTTTATTTTTATTTAGGTTTATTTTTTATTTAGTTTAGTTTATTTATTTTAGGTTTATTTATTTTAATTTAGGTTTTTTATTTTATTTTATTTTTTACTTTTAAGTTTAGGTTTACTTTTAGTTGAGTTTTATTTTTATTTTATTTTTTAGGTTTAGGTTTTATTTTTTATTTTAGTTTTTTTAAGTTTAGTTATAGGTTTTTATTTTAGGTATATTTTTAGGTTTTATTTTTTTTTTAGGTTTATGTTTATTTTTAGTTTATTTTATTTTATTTAGTTTATGTTTAGTTTATTTTAGGTTTAGGTTTAGGTTATATTTATTTTACTTTGGTTTAATTTAGTTTAAGTTTATTTTATTTTTATTTTAGGTAAAGGTTTTTTTTTTAGTTTAGGGTTTGGGTTTTAGTTTTTATTTTTATTTTAGGTTTATTTTTTTATTTTAGGTTTCATTTAGTTTTATTTCATTTTATCTTAAATTTAAATTATTATTATTTTATGTTTATTTTTATTTATATATTGGTTTTTTATTCTTATTATTTTATTATTTAGTTTAGTTTATGTTTTATTTTATTTTATTTTAGTTTATTTTTATTTTATTATTATATATTTAGGTTTAGGTTTAGGTTATAGTTTTAGTTTTATTTTATCTTTATTTAGGTTTTGTTTTTTTATTTAATTTATTTTACGTTTATTTAGTGTGTAGGTTTTTAGGTTTTAGGGTTTGGGGTTTGGGTTTCGATTTGGTTTTTAGGGTTTTAAGGTTGGGTTTTGGTTTAGGGTTTTAGGGTAGTTTAGGGTTGGGGTTTATGGTTTAGAGTTTAGGGTTTAGTGTTAGGATTTAGGGTAGTTTTGAGGGTTTAGGGTTTAGGGTTCTCTTTTAAACCAAAAGGATTTAGGGTAGTGGTTAGTTAGTTATTGTTTGCTTTAGTTTTATTATGTTTATTTGTTAGTTATTAGTATTTTAGGGTTTAGGTTTAGTAGTTTAGTTTATTATTATAATTATTATTATTTTAGTTATTAATTTTGTTGGGGTTTATTTGGTTTATGTTTAGTCTTTAATTGGGTATTATGTGGTCCAGTGTTTAGTTATGTTTTAGTTTTGGTTTTATTTAATTTTAATTTGGTTATTATTTTGGTTAGCTTTTTTAGTTTAGTTATTTAATTATTAGTTTAGAGCTTATTTTTTTACTTTTGGGTTTTATTAGTTTTATTTTATTATTTTTAAGTTTATTAGTTATTTTTAGTTTAGTTAGTTTTTATTAGGTTTATGGCGTTCAATTTTAATTTAATTTATTAGTTTAAGGGTTTTAGGTTTTTAGTTTTATTTATTTTTAGTTTTATTATTATTGGGTTATATTATTTTAGTTTTATTAGTTTAGGGTTTAGTTTTATTATTTATTAGTTTATAATAATAATAATAATAATAATAATAATAATAATAATAATAATTATTATTATTATTATTATTTTATTAGTTAGTATAATTTCCTTATTAGGGTTTTATGGTTTTAGTTAGTTTATCCTGTTTTAGTTATTATTATTTATTTTAGTTATATTAATTAGTTTTAGTTTTTAGGTTTATCATCAATTTTATTATTATTTATTTATTTAGTTTTATTAGTATTAGTTAGGTTTTATTAGTAGGTATTAATTTATTATTTATTTTATTTTTAGGTTTAAATTTATTTAGCTTATTTTCTATTTTTATTTAGGTTTATTTTTTATTTTTATTTATTTTGTGTTTCTTTATTTTAGTTTAGGATTTTTATTTTAATTTATTTTTTATGTTTAGGTTTAGGTATATGTTTATTTTTTAGTTTAGTTTTATTTTTATTTTATTTTTTTAGGTTTAGGTTTTATTTAGGTTTAGGTTTTTATTTTATTTTATTTGGTTTAGGTTTTAAATTTTTATTTTATGTTTATCTTCAGGTTTTATTTTCTAGTTTATGTTTAGGTTTATTTTTATTTTATTTTATTTTGAGTGTAGGTTTAGTTTATTTTAGGGTTAGGTTTAGGCTTTATTTATTTTAGTTTAGTTTATTTTAGTTTAGGTTTGGGTTTATTTTATTTTATTATTTTAGGTTTAGGTTTTTTTTAGTTTATGGATTAGGTTTTATTTTTTAGGATCATGATTTTATTATATTTTAGGTTTATTTATTTTTATTTTTCATTTAGTTTTTATTTTATTTAGGTTTTTTATTTTTGGGTTTATTTTATTTTTTTATTTTAGGTTTAGGTTTTTATTTATTTTATTTTAGTTTAGTTTTTCTTTTTTTTATTTTATATTATTTTTAGGTTTAGTTTTAAGTTTATGTTTTAGATTAGTTTTTTAATATTATATATTTTCATATAGATTTAAGTTTTTTTATTTTATTTTAAGTTTATTTAGCCTAAGTTTAGATTTTAAGTTTCTACAGAGAGTTTAGGGTTTAGGGTTTTGGGATCTTGGGGTTTAGGGGTTTAAGGTTTAGGGTCAGGTTGGGATTCGTTTAGGGTTTATGATTTAGTGTCCCATGGTTTGTGAGTTTAGGGTTTAGGGCTCATGCCTATGCCATAGTTTAGGGTTTAGGTCAGGGTTTTTTATTTATTTATTTATTTTATTCTTTAAAATTAAGAAATCTCAGGGTCATGTTTATTTATCTTACTCTTTATCCACAAGGCTTCAGCTTTAGGAATTAAGCCTGATTTGGCTCTCATTTCCTATCTTTTACACCTTAGGCTTCCAGTTTTATTTTTTTTATTTCTTTAGGTTTATTTTAGCCTAGCTCAGGGTTTTGGCCTTAGGGCTGTTTAGGGATTAGGGTTTAGGGTTTAGGGTTTGGAATTCATGGTTTAAGGTTTAGGATTGTTGGTTTTAGAGTTTAGGATTTCAGGTTTATGGTTTTTGGTTTAGGGTTTTAGGGTTTAGGGTTTAGGGTTTAGGGTTTTGTAGGGTTTATGGTTTAGGTTTTTTAAGTTTATTTATTTTAGTTTATTTTTTAGGTTTAGAGTTTACATTTAAGTTTATTTTTTAGATGAGTTTTATTTTTATTTTATTTTAGGTTTAGGTTTTTAGGGTATAGGGTTTAGAGTTTAAGGTTTAGGGTTTAAGGTTTACGATTTATGGATTTTAGGGTTTAGGGTTTAGTGTTTAGGGTTTTGGGTTTTTGGTTTAGCATTTATGGTTTTAGTGCTTAGGGTTTAGGGTTTAGGGTTGCAGGTTTAGGGTTTAGGGTTTAAGGTTTAGGGTTTAAGTTTTATGGTTTAAGTTCTAGGTTTAGGGTTCATGTTTTAGTTTAGATTTTTCTATGGCTTAGGGTTTAGGGTTTAGGGTTTATGGTTGTAGGTTTAGTGTTGTAAGTTTAGAGTTTAGGGTTTAGGGTTAATTTTAGAATTTATAGTTTAGGGTTTAGGGTTTAGAGTTCAGGGTTTAGGATTTAGGATTTTGGGTTTAGATTTTTTTTAAAAAAAAATAAGTATATCGATAAGTTTAGGTTTATTTAGTTTTTTAATTTATTTTAGTTAAATTTTATTTGTTTAAGTATATTTTTTATTTAATTTACTTTATTTATTTTAGGTTTACTTATTTTAGTTTTTGTTTTTTATTTTAATTTATTTTGTAGGTTTAGTTTTAGGTTTAGGTTTAATTTTTAGTTGAGTTTTATTTTTATTTTATTTTTTTGGTTTAAGTTTTTAGGTTTTTACGGTTTAGGGTTAAAGGTTTAGGGTTTAGGATTTAGGGTTTAGGGTTAGGGTTTAGGGTTTACTATTTAGGCTTTTGGGTTTAGGGTTATTAGGGTTTACGGTTTAGGGTTTAGGATTTTAGGTTTGGGGTTTAGTGTTTAGGCTTTAGGGTTTAAGGTTTAGGGATTAGCATTTAGGATTTTGGGTTTGGGGTTTAGGCTTCTACTGTTTAGGGTTTAAGATTTTAGGTTGTAGGTTTAGGGTGTAGGGTTAGTATTAAGGTTTAAGGTTTAGGGTTTAGAGTTTAGGATATAAGATTTAGGGTTTAGGGTTTTTTATGTATAAAAAATTAACTAAATTGGTAGGTTTAAGTTTATTTAGTTTACTTAGTTTATTTTTTATTTTTATTTAGTTTAGCTTATTTATTTTAGGTTTATATATTTTAGTTTATTTTTTATGTTTAGGTTTAGGTTTAAGTTTATTTTTTAGTTGCGTTTTATTTTATTTTATATTTTAGGTTTAGGTTTTTAGGGTTTTAGGTTTTTAGGTTTTTAGGGTTTAGGGTTTAAGGTTTGGGGTATAGGGTTTAGGGTTTAAGGTTTATGGTTTTAGGGTTTATCATTTAGGGTTTAATGTTAGGGTTTATGGTTTAGGATTTATGATTTAGTGTTTAGCCTTTAGGGTTTAGGATTTTAAGGGTTTAGGGTTTAGGGTTTAGGGTTAAGGATTTACAGTTTATGATTTTTGATTTGAGGTTTTGGGTTTTAGGGCTTAGAATTTAGGGTTTAGGGTTTATGGTTTAGGTTTTAGGTTTAGGGTTCAGGTTTTAGCTTAGGTTTTTAGGGTTTACGGTTCAAGGTTTAGGGTTTTAGTTTTAGTGTTGTAATTTTAGGGTTTATAGTTTAGGGTTTAGGGTTAGTTTTAAGGTTTATGGTTTAAGGTTTAAGGTTTAGGATTTATGATTTAGAATTTAGGGCTTAGGGTTTTTTTCTTTTAAAGAAAAATTAAGTAAATCAATAGGTTTAGGTTTATTTAATTTACTTAGTTTTTTTGTTTAGCTTTATTTTTCATTTTTGTTTAGTTTAGTTTATTTATTTTAGGTTTACTTATTTTAGTTTAGGTTTTTTATTTTTTTATTTTTTATGTGTTGGTTAAAGTTTATGTTTACTTTTTATTGAGTTTTATTTTTATTTTATCTTTAAATTTTAACATTTTAGGTTTTTAAGGCTTACGATTTAAGGTTTATGGTTTAGGATTTAAGGTTTAGGGTTTAGGGTTAGGGTTTAGGGTTTAAGGTTTAGGTTTTAGTGTTTAGGCTTTAGGATTTATGATTTTTAGGGTTTAGGGTTTAGTGTTTAGGCTTTAGGGTTTAGGGTTTTTAGGGTTTAAGGTTTATAGTTTAGGGTTTAGGGTTAAGGGTTTGCAGTTTAGGGTTTTTAGGGTTTAGGGTTTAGGGTTTATGATTTAGGGTTTAGGGATTTTGGTTTTGGGTTTAGGGTTCTATGGTTTAGGATTTTGGATTTAGGGTTGTAAGTTTAGTGTTTAGGGTTAGTTTTGGGTTTTATGGTTTAAGGTTTAGGGTTTAGGATTTAAAATTTAAGATTTAGGGTTTAGGGTTTAGGGTTTACGGTTTTGGGTTTGGTGTTTCGGGTTCTAAGGTTTAGGATTTAGGAGTTTGCGTTATAAGTTTAAGAGTGAGGTTTAGTTTTAAGTTTAGGGTTTGGATATTTCAAATTTAATTTTATATTAAGCATTTTAGTTTATTTAGTTAATCTTATATTTATTTTAGTTTATATTATTTTTGATTATTTAGTTTAGTTTATTTATTTTAGTATTTTATTTTAGTTTAGTTTTGCATTTTAGTTTATTTTTAGGTTTTTAGGTTTATATTTATTTTTTTTTGTTTAGGTTTAATTTTATTTATTTTTTTTAGGTTTAGGTTTTATTTTTATTTTTAGGTTTATGTTTGGGTTTTATTTCTTTTTAGGTTTAGGTTTTAGGTTTTTCTTTAGTTTAGGTTGATTTAATTTTAGTTTATTTTATTTTATTTAGTTTAGGTTTAGGTTTGGGTTGATTTATTTTAGTTTATGTTTAAGTTTATTTTATATTATTTATTTTAGGTTTAAGGTTTAGGTTTTTGTTTTAGGTTTATTTTTTTAGGTTCGGGTTTTTATTTAGTTTTTAATTTTATTTAGGGTTTTATGCCACCATCCTTCAAGATCTTTGATGGCAGTGGGAACCCACGATAACACATTACACACTTTAGAGCTGGCTGTTTCAACACCGATGTCAGCAATGCACTCCTCTTCGGCCTTTTCATTTGCAGTCTATTAGGTGTTGCATTTGATTGGTACGTCGAACTGCCCAACGGTTCGGTGAACACTTTTGTTGAGTTGGATCACCTATTCATCAAGAGGTTTACTGGAGCTCAGCAGAGGGTGATTGTAGGTGACCTCATTGTAGAGAAATAGAAACTCAATGTGTCTCTTGTTGATTACATTCTCATGTGGTATATTCTGAGCAAGAAATGCGAACCACAGTTGTCCGAACAGTATGCCATTGAGATTCTTCTCAAGAATATCCATGGCCCGATCTCCTTCATGCTTAAGGGTTTTAACATCAAAACATTCAAGAAATTAATCAACAAGGCAGCTAGCTTACTATAGGAAGCCAAATAGTTGCCCTTTCCTGGCCAATCATCTAGGCCCAAGTCATAGAATGTGTTTGAGAAGAAGCTAGGGATAGTTGTGTCATTGGACAGAGGGAAGCAGCCAGCCAGAGGGAAGCAGCCAACCAGAGTTCAGTATGAGAGACTATGAGCTCAACAACCTTCTTTTCCACCTCCTCTTCCACCACCTCGACCATCATACCAGACACCCCAGCCATCACAATGACCATTTCCACCACCTCAACAGCCTACCCAACAACGGTATTCTTATCCATCACTAGGTAGCTACTTTTCACCTACTCGTGTCGACAGATTGAATAAGTCATATTCATTCATGAGGGAGGTTGTTAGAAAAATCTTTAAGAGTCTCTTAAAAAATCCTGACTTTCAGTTACTAGAGCATAAGAGGTCGAAGGAAGTGGGCAATAATGATGATCCTAGCTATTGCCCCTACCACTGCATGTGAGGCCATGTCTTAGAGGATTTTATCATTTTTAAGGACTAACTTAAGTACAACTACAAGTTGAGAGCCGTAATTATCCTTACATAATATTTATTAGAACACCCATCTAGTTTTGTTAGAGTAATCCTTAGGGATACTTACGATCCTCTTAAGACCAAAGATGGTTAGGATATCTCCCTATCATGAACCTCTAAAAAGATCACTTCTAAGATCAAGAAGCTTTCCTTGTAGGTGCCTAAAGTAGCTCAAACCTCCAACAAAAAAGAAGGTTTGCTAGTTGCAAAGGATAACTCAAGGAGGGTGATAGCCCAGTAGCACTAACAGCTCACCATACTTGCCCATGATAGTCCAAGAGTGCCCACCAAGTCCAAGATTCCCTCCACCATTGTTTACTACCTTCTTATGGTAGCTCCTCTTCTACCCAAGGAGCATATCTAATAAGGGAACTAAATCCCTTACTCTACTTACATTTGATTTCTATCATGTACCTCCACCCAAAAAGAAATTAATAAAGAAAGCTGATTGAACTTATATATTGTCTACTTTTAATGCTCTTGATTTTATTCTTATTGAAAGCTCTCTGAGTCTAAATAAAATAATAGCTCTAGTAGGTTTGATCCTTTCCTTTCTGATTTAGATTTAGTCTGTCCTTCTCTGAATTAATTGAGTTCACCTATTGAGATTGACTTAGAGTCAACTGACTCTGAGGATCCCATAGGAGAAGCTGCAGGTATGCCCGATGAGAAGGTAGAACTTTTCACGAGCTCATCATTCCAAGAAGTCACTGAAGTAAACCTATGTAGTGGAAAAGTTTTACCTCCTAGGGTAGCACCTTAAGATAAGGGTAAGAAGTCATTGGTTCTAGTTGGCAAATAGCCCCTCCATATGATCCTCCACCCATGGATATGCTTATGGAGGACCAAGCCAGAGTTGATTACATTATCCTAGCTAACTTTAGAAAGTTTCTAGCTAAGTTAACATATACGATTGCCTTGTCTTATCCAAAGAGATGAGGGAATCTCTAATTAAGGCCTTACTTGATCTAGAGATATGCTTAGCTCAGCTTACTGCTACTAAAGAGGAGGCATGCCACTCGAAGGACATCTTAGAAGTTACATTCTGATGAAGACTTACTACCAAAGATCGAGCACAACTGCTTCTTCACATTACGGTGTTGGTAGATACTGGCTATCCAGAGTTCTGATTGACCCAAGTGTATCACTCAACATTATGATTCTAAGAACCCTTGCCTACTTGAGGATCGACATCTCCAAACTATTGAGAGGATTCAATGAACAAGGCGAGAATGCCTTGTGGTGTTTACTTTTAGATGAATGGGTGGGGGGACACCACACAAATCAGGGGTACTTTTGAGGTGATCTACACAACATTGAGGTATAATATACTATCTAAAGATAGAGGCATCACCCTACAATGGACCTAATTATATATAATAATGACTCTAAGGCATGATGGGTCTTCAATGTATAAAGATTTTCCCTACTTTACATGGATGAATAAAGCAAAGTTTATATTAATCGGTTCTTAAGTTCTCTATGGAGGCAAGCCTCCATAGTTAATTACATCTTAGAAATGAAATTTCATGAATACTCGATTAAAGTAAGAAATTATCATCTCCAAAGATTTCAAGGTTAGAATTAAAATATTTGTATTTGGAAGATCAATTGGGAAAGTTCAAGGAGAAGACTTATTTTTGGTATCCAATTGAAATAAGTTGGAAATGCTCATGATACTAGGAAGCTTAGTAGCATTTCTATCTATTCTATGGTTGGGCTTTATAAATTTGAAGTTGAAAAGATTTATATGTTTTGAGTTGAAATATAATTAGATTACTAAGGCTTATAATCCAACAATAGAAGGTTGTGGGAATGCCCAAGAGGTGAGGATTTATGCTTGTAGCCCGAAGTAAATAGCTACCTCAAATCCTAGATCTTGGGAGCTTTACTATGAGCTAAAGCATGACAAATATGTTTATAGATGGATATAAGGGTTTACCTACAAGAGAGAATAAATTGTCGACTTCTGGACTTATAACGCCGAGTGGCCAACTAACTCCACCTATGATTTTAAAACTATGTAGGTCTTATGAATTGGAAGATAGCTAGGGTGTTTATTTAATTAGAAAGAGACTAAAGTCCAAACACACTCCCTCTAAGAGACTAACATGAGTGAAAAGGAGTAATGACTTAATCCATAGATGCAAAATATTTTTAAATTTTATCTCATTTTAGAAAGATCATTTTCATATAGGCTTTAGGATTTCTTATGACAAAATTCATGATGAAAATGGTTATGGGTCAAATCAGCTAGAATAAGATTCTACACCACAAGGGATGCTCTCATGTCAAGCATTCCTTTTCTGCAAGGATGGAGATCCTTCATGTTCAAGAGAGAAAGAATATGCATGCATGATGTGAAACATACATATATAAGGGGTTGCTAAATCTTTTAATTATCTTATTTATGTCTTAGGCTTTGTTATGAATGAGTTGTTTAAAATTTAGTTTTAAGTGATTAGTTGTTAGTATAAAGTTATTTTTTATCCAGAGCCTAATCATATCCAAGCACACATTAAAGCATCAATCATTTAAGAAATAATGAAAAGCATGTCATCTAATGCATATGTAAACATAACATCAAACAATTATATAAATTATCATAAAAGAATAAAAGGATGATGCATTGGTACCATTCAACCAGAGAAAAGATGGGTACAGTTCTACCCTTATACAACCTAGAATATGAAAGAAAAATTATAATTGTATTAAATGCTATGGGGTATTCTTTCTTCATATCTCCATTTATGATTTGGTTCCTTCTTTGAATTAGATGGTGCTTGCTTCAAAGGCATCACAGGGCACCCCAAGACAAAGACCTCTTGCTCACCCAATCCCCATAGCACTAATCCTAATTCCTATTGCAAAATTACATTTATGTGGGAAAAGTAAATCTAACTACATAAAGAGGATAGCTAAATATACATATAATCCAAATAGTTGTATTTATAATTTACATTTAGCACCACACATGGGTAATTAAAGCCCACTTGGATTATGCTTAAGGATTTAAGCATCACCTAAGAGCATTCACATTTATTTTTAAGCATCCCTTAAGCATAATCCCTAGAAAACATGATTAGGCTAATATTGGCCTATCATCGTCTATAAAGCATACACTAACATCAATCTAAAATAATAAATCATAAAACCAAACTTACATCACATCATACATAAATTAGACTAGAAGTGGTGACTTAATTCTAATGTGTGTATTAAGGCTTGCATGGTAAGTCTTGTTAAGCATTAGTGTTGTATTTTCTAAGTGTAGAAAATTCAATTTAACATTAAAGGTTGATTTCACTTGAAGTAGTTTAATTGATTTGAGAATTTTAATTTGTGTTTTCTTTTGTTTTATTTAATTACACTTAGCAACTAAGTGTTATAAAGAGAGGAAAAGAGGATTGCCCTCTTTCATCCCTACCTTAAGTCACTTTCTAATGTATATTAATTTCATTTAGTTCTCTTTAGTGAATGGCTTATTAAATGATTTAATTAATCCTAAGTTTAGGTTCACTTTAAATAATCCTATGCAAAATGAAAGGCATCTTAAGATTAATTTAATTTAATTACTACCACATAACATATATTAAATCATTCCTTTCCATCACATATAACATGCATATGATTTAATCCTAAGTGTATCTATAATTGCAACATATTTTAGCACACTTAAATGATGAATGTATGTGTATGTTTAGAATTTATATTTTGTTTGATTGAATTATTTAAACATATTAATTTAAAACTTTATCAAATTCTTGCAAAAGGACATAAGAAGAAATTAAATAGGCATGTGCATTTGTTAAATCAGGAAGGGTAATCAAATGACCTCCTTGAGCTAGCTAAAACATATTCTCGGGATGTCAAGATATATACCCATTTGCATTTAAACATATGTAAATTTGTATACATGAACATAGGAGTAAGCTTTAAATCATATGGCTAATTAATTCAACCACTTAGTCAATTATGAATGCATGCAATGTTAATGTAAAATGGGATTTTCATTCACTAATCACATATACATACATGTACAAAGATATAGGCAAGTATGTTCATTATTAAACTAAGGAAGTGAGGTAATCAAATGACATCCTTGGGGCTAACTAAAGCCTTGTATTCTCGAGATGTCTAGACTATATACTTGCTTTTCTTGGACACAGATGGATGTATACATAAACACGGGAAAGAAAATCATGCAAAGATTGTATATTTTGTTTGATTGAATCATTTATATATATATATTATATATATATATATAAAATTAAAATATCCAAATTCTAATGTTGAAAGACATGAAATCAAATGGGTGCATGCCATTGTTAAACCAAAAGAGGTAATCAAATGACCTCCTTGGGGCTAGCTAGCCGTGTTCCGGGATGTCTAGTATATACCCATTACCATTTAATCTTATATAAATCAACACATGAATAGAGGAAGAGAACTCAACATTCATACACTTAAGCTAAAAGTACATGCATTTCTTATGTATTTATAACTAGCATCATAACACATATTATTATTCATTTATAAGCTTTTGAAAAATACATTTGGATTTAATAGTGATAATATACATATATTAAATTAAATCAACACATAAGCTTACATAAAGGAAATCCATTTTATTTTACTTTATTTTGAAAGATGGATGCATGAATTCAAATGACATACCAAATTTAACATGATTAGGAAGAGGACAATCAAATATAAGCATGTGATTCATTCAACCAAACTAGTTCTTAAAGACAATCAAATCAAATAAGATTATTTAAAGCAAACCAAAGCTTCTTTATTAATTAAGTTTTAGATTTGATTTGATTTAAAGAGAGAGAAATCATTACTTGTTGTTTTAAACCCATTCCACATTAGTGATTTGATTTAATTTAAGGAAATGTAATTAAGTTGATTTTATGGGTTAATTAAGTTGAACCCTTAATTAGATGAATTAATTACCCTTACATGTCACCTTAAAGTAATTAACTAAGTAATTATGAGCCAACATGATATGCATGGAAAATAAACTTGCAATGATCTAGGAAATAAAAGGGCTAATGCAATTGGCTCATGATTATTTATTTAGATTAAGGGACTTAATTAATTACTCTTATGGTTTTCCACACATGTGGACTAACCATAATTTCATTAAACTCCTTTAGGTTATTAAACACCTAAAGATCTACCCCATGATTTAATTAATTAAGGTATGATGTGATTATTATTTCAATTTGATAAATTAATTTAATTAATTAGTTAAATCTTAATTAATTTCATTTTTAAAAAAGGGTGAAATGAACTTAGGGAAAGGGGTCCCAACCTATTCCTTGGTTCACTTCTTGTTGAACAATGAACTTAATTAACCAATTTATTACTATTCATGGGATTAATTAATCATTAATTAACTTAAATAGTAGTTAAGATTTAATTAGTCAATTTTCTAATTAAGTGAGCAATAAATCCCAAGAAAATTATGGGAGAGGTCATCATTAAATTAATCCAAAATTTTGGATTAATTGCTCAAGTAATTATGAGTAATTAAGCTAATTAATTTTGTAATTAAATCTTAATTACTATTCAAAATTAGTTAAGATCATTTTAATTAATTCTCTCTAGAATACCTTTAAAATGAGTATTTATTTGCATTTTTTATACCTCTATGATTTTTTATGATTTTTAGAAGTTTGTGCCATTAAAATGATTAATTAAGCTAATTAAAGCATAATCTTGGCCATGTGGCACTGACACGCATTCCACATGACCATGGGATTGGCTACTTAAAACTTATCGACTCACTACGTGGCAGGGATACTTTTTCTTCTTCATTGTGATCTAAGATCATGCATGATTAATCCCATAGCTTAATAAGATTAAATCGATCAAACTAGCATCTAATCATGATCCATTCGATCACATGGAATGGATGGTGCATGATCTAACGTCACTCAAGTGAGGAGAATGGAGTCCGTCTCCAACTCACTTGATCCAAACTGAGCTTCGGATCAACTCAAAGGATCCACACCTTCAGACATCGATGAGGGATCCAATGGTCAAGATCATGAGATGCAAGTTTTCTTCAAAAGCTCCAATCCATTTTGCCTAAGGATCAATTTTGGAAGCATACCTTTGAGCTCAAGAGGTGGCTCAAGATTGGGAAGCTTTATCTAGTGTGAGAAGCCTTGTTGAGCAATAATTGGATCAATTCCTTAAGGTTCACTCTGCAGGCCATGAACTAAAAAATTGGAGTTTAGCTTTGATTGAAGTCCCACCTGACATGCTTAAGATGCTTGAGAGATGATTCATTCTTGCTCGATGAGGCTTAGGGAAGGTTTGTGCAAAGTTAACTTCAGTTTGATGGAGAAATGGGAAGTTAGGTAGAAATGGAGTGTCTATTTGGGATAATGAGAATGGCATTTTGATTAAGGAATGAGCTTGGGAGCTTAGGAAATGGCTCTAGTACTCTTCTTGGGTAGCTAGAGCTCGATGAATGATTTTTTTGTATGTTTGAGTGGAAATGAGTGGGAGTATACCACCCTTCATCTTGATCAGATGGTGGGATAGGGTTTGGCATCTAGTGCCTGTCCAGCCATCTCAGGGAATCATGGGTTTTAGGGAGGAGGTGATTTGGCTCAGCTTGGTTGGTTGAAGGTGTGGAGGTGGCTACCTAGGAGGAATGATGGGTGTCTTATGGGTTTCAAATGCTCAAATGGGGAGGGTGAGGTGATATTACCTCCCATGGGTCATGTGGACCAACCACCCTTGGGTCAGGTTGGGTGTATCCCTGCTAGGTGGACCATTGGAGAGTACCAAGTGGCCAAGGAATGGAAATGACCACTTACGGTGATTTGTCTCATGTGATACACCCAAGGGTAGAATGATCATTTAGCATTGGATTTGATTTGGATGAAATGAGCCAAAGTGGGTTAGCTCAAGTTTCAAGTCAATTGGATTTGGTTAGGTTTAGCTCAATTTGACTCATTTAGGTCAAATTTTGGAGTTGGGTCAAGTTGACCAATTGGTCAAATTGGGTCAAACCAAGGTTGGGTTAAGTTTATATGATCATTTGGGATGTTGGTTCAATTGGTTTGGTTTAGTTTGGCTTAGATTTAGTTTTGGCTCATTTGAATTCATTTGGGTCAAATGGATTAAGTTGACAATTTGACCAAATTGCCAAATTTGCTTGGGTTGGTGTTGGTTGGGTTAAGTTGACCAATTGATGATTGTATGCTTTGGTTTCAATTAATTTATATTTTGTTTTGATTTAGGCCAACTTTAACCTTTAGGTCAATTTGGGCTAAGTAGGTCAATTGGGTTCAATTGGGTCCAATCATGGCTTTCAAGTTCAATAATCAATTTAGAATGAACTTGAGCCATTGGTTATCAATTTGGTTTATATTTTGATTTGACCCAATTTGGTCTTTAAGGAAATTTGGGTCAACTTGGGTCAAGAGGACAAATTGGGTTTGGTTTGACTCAATTGAAGGTCAAGTCATATTCAAATATTGATTTTTATTTGGTATGAATCATTGGTTTCTAGGGATTTGGCTTAGGTTGCAATTTGGCTAGTTTGGATTCATATGGGTTAAGAGGTTGACTTGGTCAAATGACCAAGTTAACTTAGTTTGACCCAATTTGTGATGATCAACTAGGGTGATCAACAATCATTATGGGAGGTTTTGATGCTTCAATCCAATTTGGGTAGGATTAGAACTTGGCTCAAATAGGTCAAATTGGCCACTTTGGGTCAAGTGGACCAATCAGGTTTAGTTGGCATGATTTTGGGTTGAGTTTGATTTAGTTGAGTTTATATATGGATTTGGGATTGATATATAAATTCAACTACAATTAGCTTGGGTTAATGGGTTTTGGTTCATTTGAACATTTCAAGTCAAAAGGGTTAAGTTGGGTTTGACTTGGGTTGATTTTGGTTTAGCTTGATGATTGTAGATTTCATTTATATTTGTGAATATGATTGAAGGTATGATTGATTCATGAAAATCAAATTGAATTTGGGTTTTGGAATGAAGAAACTTGGCTAAGTCCATGGAGTTGAGTTATGTGGCTTAGGTTTGGATTTTGATATGGTTTGATTTAGTTTTGATGATTTCAATGTATATTTTATTTAATTTTGTGAAGATGATTAAAAATATGATTGATTTGTGAGAAACTCAATTGAGTTTGACTTGATTTGGATTAAGATTTAGCTAAGTTCATGGGATATGTCATATGGCTTAGGAAGGGTTTTGATTTAATTTGATTTAGTTTGATTTTGTTTTGATCATTTGAATAGATTTGATTTATATTTAGGAAGATGATTGAAGATATTGATTATGAAAATCAATTGATTTTGATTGATTTGGATTAAGATTTAGCTAAGTCCATGGGATAGGTCATATGGCTTAGGAAGGGTTTCAAGTTTGGATTTGATCATGGGCTTCAATCATTTGGTTTTGGAATTTGGGTTTGGATTTGGATTTAAATTTAATGTTTGAATTGAACTTGAGGTTTAGTTTGAGAAGGTGAACATGGATTGGATTTGGGTTATAGGGTAGGTGGATTATCCTAATCCCTAAGGCATAACCTAATCATATGGTTAACCCTTCTAAGTCTTTAGGCTTAGGTTAAGTGTTTACCTAATTGTTAGAAGTGTCTTATGACTAGGGGAGTCTTAGTGTCTAGAAAACTCCTAAGTCTAAGATGGGAAGATTGAATCCGCACTCCAAAAGTGAGGTCAATAGGCCTTAGGCTCTATAGTGTTGCTCTTGGAGATAGATGATTGGAAGATCGAAGCCAAGTTTCACATTATAGACTAGGATACATCTTTGAATGCTTTGCTTGGAAGACCATGGATACATGAGAATAACATAGTTCCATCCTCTCTATCATGTATGAAGTTATGAGAGGTGGAATCATCTATGTCAAAAAAGATCTCAAGCCATTTATAGTTCATGATTTATTCTCAACTTGGCCAAAGTTTGAAAAAAAAAGAAAAAGAAAAAAGAAAAAGAAAAGAGAAAAAAAGAAAAAATAGAAAATGAAAAAGAAAATAAAAAGTAGAGGAAATAGACTTGGAGGAGGAAGTGGAGCCTGACATTAGATTCCACCCACAGTTCATTACTCCATTTGAACATATAGGTAGGATGACCTGACCTCCACCAGGCAGAGGAAGAGGCCAGTTCAAAGGTCTAGGGTGGAAAACCTCCTTGGCCACCCATATAAGATATGTCCAAGTACACACTATCCATAGACTTAGAATCTAGTTTAATAGGAGTCTTATATGGTTAGCACACCAACCTCTTCTCAGTAGTAGATTCCCTTGGAGGTGACACTTGAGCTAGATAATGATGAAGATTGGGTTCCAAAATAAAGCATATGCGTATCCACATCTATATGTGAAATAGTTTGCATCCGTTGGGAACCTTACCCCTAACCCCACTTTCCTCTCAAAAAGTTGAGGGCTTAGTAGTTAAGGAAGCCCCTAAGTCATCCACAGTGTGAAGCTGGAGGTTCTTTAGGAGCATCATCCTCAAGTCGAGTTGATGTAGAACTTGAGGATGATTCATATAAAGATTTAATAGAATTACCTTTTGATTGGTACTTGCCTTGTGTTCATAATTTAGCAAAGAAATGGTTAATCTCACATAATTATACAAAGCATAGATCAGACTACTTTGAAAGAATATGGAATAACAAATTCAAAAGCTCTTAATCAAGACCTAGGATTGTATAGTGGGTCGATGATGATGATTCTTAAGTCATCACCATATAACTCATTGGAAGATAGGTTCTTTCAACTAACTCATATGAGGAGTTGTGCTTAGAAATTTTAGATGATCAAATGATTTTGAGGTCAAAGATGCAAAGTTTGAAGAAGAGATCAAGTCAACCATCGATGAGCTCATGGAAATCAACTTAGGGCGAAGAAGATCCACATACATCGTTATTTGTTGAATGAAATTGAAACCAATGACATAGTTAGGCTATTGAGTTTAAGGCGCTTTACATGGAGTTATGAAGAGATGCATGGATTGGCTCTAGCGTAGGGTCCATAAACTAGTAATACTAGCACCTTATCAAGCTCTCTAGATGCATGTGATTAAATAAAAAAATAATCATTTATGATATCGATCATCTTCATTGAAGAAAAATACCTACTTGGTTGCTTATCCAGTTAAGAAAAGAATGGCCAAATTCACATATGCATCAATTTTTGGGATTTTAAAGGCATGTCCAAAAGTCAAATTTTCACTACCAATCTTGCGATGGTGGACATTGCCTCATTCATGCAGTCTTTTCTTTCATAGCTCATGGACATAGCCAAATAAAGATAGCCTTGAAGATGAAAGAAACACTACTTTTAGAACCTATCAAATCTATTTTTAAGGTCATGCCTTTCTTAAAAATGTTGGTACATACCGTGAGCTATGACTCAAATCTTGATGAACTCATTCATCATCAAGTTGATGATGATCTCATGGTCAAAAGTAAAGGAAGACCATCTCTTTGACTTGAGAGTAGTTTTGAATAGTTAAGATAATTTAACCTCAAAATGAACCCATAAAGTGTGCATTGGGTAGCAGAAATTCCTTGGGTTTGTTGTCGACACCAGGAATCAAATTGATCATAGAATATCAAGGTGATATTAGAAATGACACCCTCTAAAAGTTTAACTTAACTTAGATCATTTCAAGGGCGGTTGGCATATCTAAGATGCTTTATATCCAACCTATCCAGAAGATGTCAACCATTCTCAGGGGTTGTAAAAAAGGATTGCAAGTTCAAGTGGGACGATAAATGTGAGCATGCCTTTGAAGACAGCATTACAAATGGCGTCCCCTAGTTCTATCCTATCAGGCAAAAGCTCATACATTGTTGCATTAGATGACTCCCTTGGTGCTTTGTTGGCCCAAGCAATGATGAAGGGAAGGAAAATGCACTACTACCTCGACCATCATCTAATCCTATTGAGGGTTTATCCACTCATTGAAACATTAGCTTTTTGTATTTCAAAAGCTACATCACTACATGCTTCCTAATAAGGTGAACTTAATCTCTAGGATCAATCCACTACAGTATCTCATGACATGATTGTCAATCTAGATGGTTGGCATGATGATGATCTTCTTGCAATTTAAGATTACCTTTACTCTACGTGAAAGGATAAGTAGCAAATTTATTAGTACACCACTTCTGTTGACTCTTTTAGTGATGATCTCCCGATGAAAAAATCATGAACTTATGGGATACTAGCATTCACCACTAGGATGTACTTTGATGGTGGCTTCTTCTTAAGGAGAAGAACCACACTATTCCAAGAAAGGCAAGAAAGAATAGTTCTCTTAACTCCCAGCGATGTGATGAGATTCTCATATCATCTGTGCACCAAACATGAAGTGAATATGAGCTTTATTGATGAGTTAGTCATTACTCTAAGCATCAGAACATCATCTTGAGATTCTGAGTTATCAACCAAATCAGGATCCTATAAGGTTATAAAGCCCAAGCTCCATCACTACCACAAGTACACCATGGAGCTATTGGCCCAAACCCTAGAGGTTACCATTTATAAGATTCCTTAATGAGAGAACACCATAATGTATTATTTAGCCGACCATGCCAAGGAGTTGGCATGTCTGGATGATGAGTCCATATCAATAAAGGTCCAAAATAGAGTCTTATATTTTTATATTGAACTCATCAAAAGTACCTTGCCCCTTGAAGGGAGGTTTACATTTACCATTCATGGATTACCTAAAAGAAAGGAAAACTACCTCAAGAAGTCCCAAGCACATTAGATAAAAAGAGTACTTTCACTCTTGTGGATGGTGTCTTATCGAGTGGTCTTTCAATCATATGATTATTATTTAGATGAGCACAAAGCCGATAAGATCATGATGAGATACACTCAGATTATG
>JAKCPB010001485.1:0-50715 GCA_021442155.1 Cymbidium sinense | reverse complement strand
TCTCATGGAACCACCTGACCTTTTGAATAATGGGATCCATCATCTGTCCACTGATTTCTCCCTCACCACCACCATGGTTGTAACCTCATCACTCCTCCCACTATAACCACCCTTGCTCATCACCTTTATATCCACCAACATCTAGTTCCCCACCACCATGATAGCCACCACCTCGCCTTCACTCCCCATCTAGGCACGGTTGATGGTGTTGTTCCTGCCGTCAAGGTTCTTCCCATTCTTAGGGTTTAGATTTAGGTTTAGGTTTATTAGGATTTAAGGTTTAGGTTTATTTTTTAATTTATTTTGTTACTTTAGGTTTAGATTTAGGGTTTGGGATTTAGGGTTTTGGGTTTTGGGTTTTGGGTTTTGGGTTTAGGGTTTAGGGTGTAGGGTTTAAGGTTTAGGATTTTGAGTTTTGGGTTTTTGGGTTTATGGTTTAGGATTAGGGTTTTGGGTTTTGGGTTTTCAATTTTTTAGGGTTTCGAGTTTAGGGCTGTAGGTTTAGGGTTTAGGCTTTAGGGTTAATTTGGGTTTTGGTTCAGGGATTAGGGTTTAGGGTTTCAGATTTAGGGTTTTGGGTTTTTTTTAAATAAATTAATTAAATTGGTAGGTTTAGATTTATTTAGTTTATTTTTTTTTTTTTATTTTTTTATTTTTTTAGGTTTATATTTTATTTAGTTTTTTTTAATTATATTATTTTTATTTATTTTAGTTTAAGTTTTCTATTTTAGTTTATTTCTAGGTTTAGGTTTAAGTTTAAGTTAATCTTTTAGTTGTGTTTTATTTTTATTTTATTTTTTAGGTTTTGGTTTGTTTTTTATTTTTAGGTTTAGGTTTAGGTTTTTATTTTATTTTTTAGGTTTAGGTTTTGGATTTTTATTTTGGTTTATTTTTACATTTTATTTTTTTAGTTTAGGTTTAAATTGATTTTTAGTTTATTTTATTTTATTTAGTTTAGGTTTAGGTTTAGGTTTAGTTTATTTTAGGTTTAGGTTTAAGTTTAGGTTTTATTTATTTTAGTTTAGGTTTAGATTTATTTTATTTTATTTATTTTATTTTTATTTTAGGTTTAAGTTTTTTTTAGTTTTAGGGTTTAGTTTTTATTTTTTATTTATTTTAGGTTTATTTTTAGGTTTATTTTTAGGTTTAGGTTTTTATTTAATTTTTATTATATTTTATTTTAAGTTTATTTTATTTTTATTTTACATTTAGTTTTTATTTTATTAAGTCTTTTTATTCTTAGTTTTCTTTATTTTATTTTAGTTTTTCTTTATTTTATTTTAGTTTAGTTTAATTTTTATTTTTTTTTTTTAGATTTAGGTTTTACTTTAGGTTTTATTTTATTTAAGTTTAGGTTTTATTTTATTTTTATAGGTTTTATTTAGTTTAGGTTTATTTTTTTTTAGGTTTAGTTTATTTTGGGTTTTAGGATTAATATTTAGGCTTTAGGGTTTAGGGTTTTTAGGGTTTAGGGTTTAGGGTTTAGGGTTTAGGTTTAGCTTAGGGATTAGGGTTAGTTTAGGATTTTGGGTTTAGGGTTTAGGGTTTTTACATTAAGGTTTAGGGTTTTTAGGGTTTAGGCTATAGGGTTCAGAGTTGGTTTAGGGTTTTAGGGTTTAGGATTTTGGGTTTAGGGTTAGGGTTAGGGTTTAGAGTTTAGGGTTTAAGATTTCAGGTTTAGGGTTAATTTAGGGTTTAGGGTTTAGTATTTAGGGTTTAGGGTTTACGGTTACAGGTTATGGTTGTGTTTTAGGATTTAGGGTTTAGTGTTTAGTGTTAGTTTTAGGCTTTATGGTTTAGGTTATAGAATTTAGGGTTTAGGGTTTAAGGTTTTTCTTTAAAAAATATTAAGTAAATAGGTTGGTTTAGGTTTATTTTATTAAATTTTTATTTATTTTAGTTTACTTTATATTTTATATTTATTTTGGTTTATTTTTTATTTTATTTAGTTTGGTTTATTTATTTTAGTTCTATTTATTTTAGTTTAGGTTTTTTTGATTATATTTTTTATGGATTGGCATAAGTTTATGTTTATGTTTTAGTTTAGTTTTATTTTTATTTAATTTTTTTGGTTTAGATTTTTATTTTATTTTTTAGTTTAGGTTTTAAGTTTATTTTAGGTATTATTATTTTTTAGTTTAGGTTTAGGTTTTTTATTAATTGATTGTATTTAGTTTAGTGTTTAGGTTTTATTTATTTTAATTTAGTTTATTTTAGTTTAGGTTTAGGTTTATTTTATTTTGTTTATTTTATTTTTTAGGTTTAGTTTTATTTTAGTTTAAATTTTGGTTTATTTTTTTTTAGGTTTGGGTTTTTATTTAGTTTTTCTTTTATTTTATTTTAGGTTTATTTTATTTTTATTTTACATTTAGTTTTTATTTTATTTAGGTTTTTTATTTATAAGTTTATTTTATCTTATAGTTTAGTTTAGGTTTTTATTTATTTTATTTTAGTTTATTTTTTATTTTATTTTATTTTATTTTATCTTAAGGTTTATGTTTAGGTTTAGGTTTTTTATTTATTTTATTTTAAGGTTTTATTTAGTTTATGTTTGGTTTTTTGATTTTTTTCATTTTTATGTTTTTAGGGTTTAGGGTTTAGGGTTCGGGGTTTACATTTTATGGTTTAGTGTTTATGCTTTAGGGTTTTAGGGTATAGGGTTTAGGGTTTTTATTTAATTTAAAATTTTTTAAATAAAGTAAACTTGTAGGTTTAAATTTATTTAGTTTATTTTTTATTTACTTTAGTTTATTTTAATTTTAATTTTTATTTAAGTTTATTTTGATTTTTATTTAGTTTAGCTCATTTATTTTATGTTTATTTATTTTAATTAATTTTTTAGATTTAGGTTTAGGTTTATTTTTTAGTTTATTTTATTTTTATTTTATTTTTTAGGTTTAGGTTTTTTTTTTAGGTTTAGGTTTAGGTTCTTTTTTTAGGATTAGGTTTTAGATTTTTATTTTATGTTTATTTTTAGGTATTATTTTTTTAGTTTAGGTTTAGGTTTATTTTTAATTAATCATATTTTAATTATTTTAGGTTTAGGTTTAGGTTTTATTTATTTTACTTCAGTTTATCTTAATTTAGGTTTATGTTTATATGATTTTTATTATAGGTTCGGGTTTTAACATTTTAGGGTTTAGGTTTAGGGTTAGGTTTTATTTTAGGTTTATTTTTAGGTTTTATTTTTTAGTTTAGGTTTAGGTTTACTTTTAGTTTATTTTATTTTATTTAGTTTAGGATTTTGGTTTTCATTATTTTAGGTTTTGGCTTATGTTTTATTTATTTAAATTTAGTTTATTTTAGTTTAGGTTTAAATTTATTTTATTTTTGTTTATTTTATTTTTATTTTAAATTTAGTTTTTATTTTTAGTTAAGTTTTTGGTTTTATTTTTTTATTTATTTCTAAGTTTAATTTTTAGGTTTACTTTTCAGGTTTAGGTTTTTAATTTGTTTTTATTTTATTTTATTTTATGTTTAGTTTTTATTTTATTTAGGTTTTTTATTCTTAGGTTTATTTTATTTTTTATTTAGTTTATGTTTTTATTTATTTTATTTTATTTTATTTTTATTTTTATTTTATTTTATTTTTATGTTTAGGTTTATGTTTAGGCTTTAGTTTAGTTTTTTATTTTATTTATTTATGCTTAGGTTTTTTAATTTATTTTATTTTTAGGTTTTATTTACTTTAGCTTTAGGTTTTTAGGTTTTTAGGGTTTAGTGTTTAGTGTTTACTATTTATGGTTTAGGGTTTAGGCATTTAGGATTTAGGTTTTTAAGGTTTAGGGTTAAGGTTTAGGGTTCAAGGTTTAGGGTTCAGTGTTTAAGCTTTAAGGTTTTGGGTTTAGGGTTTAGGGTTTAGGATTTTATGATTTTGGATTTTAGGTTATGGTTACAGTTTAGGGTTTATTATTTTTTTAGGGTTTAGGGTTGTAGGCTTAGGGTTCAGGGTTTTGGGTTAGTTTTATGGTTTGGGGTTAGGGTTTCGGATTTAGGATTTAGGGTTTAAGGTTTAGGTTTTATATTTTGGAGATTTTTTTAAATTAAATAAACTAGTATGTTTAGTTTTATTTAGTTTATTTAATTTATTTTTTATTCATTTTAGTTTATTATTTTCTATATTTTTAATTAGGTTTATTTATTTATTTTATTTAGTTTATTTTATTTATTTTAGTTTTATTTATTTTAGTTTTTGTTTTTATTTTGGTTTATTTTTTAGGTTTAAGTTTATTTTTTACTTGAGTTTTATTTTATTTTATTTTATAAGTATATGTTTTTAGGTTCTTAGGGTTTATGGTTTATGGTTTAGGGATTAGTGTTTAGGGTTTAGGGTTTTAGGGTTTAGGGTTTAATGTTAGGGTTTAGGGTTTAGCATTTAGGCTTTAAGGTTTATGGTTTTAGGGTTTAGGGTTTAGGGTTTAGGGTTTTGTTTGGGGTTTAGGGTTTTAAGGTTTAGTGTTTAGGGTTGTAGGTTTAGTGTTTAGGGTTTAAGGATAGTTTTAGGGCTTAGGGTCTAGTCTTAGGTTTTAGTTTATTTTATTTTTAACTTATTATAATTTTTTTTTATTTATAGGGGTTTAGGGTTTAGGGTTTAGGATTTAGGGTTTAGGGTTTAGGTAAGTTTTAGGGTTTAGGGTTTAGGGTTTTAGGGTTTAGGTTTTAGGGTTTAAGGTTTAGGGTTTAAGGTTTAGAGTTTTTAGAATTTGGGGTTTTGGGTATAGGGTTTAGGTTTTAAGTTTATGATTCAAGTTTTAATTTAGGGTGTAGGGTTTTTAGTTTTTTTAATAGATAACAAATTTAGATTAAACATTTCTTCTTTTGATTTCATCAACCAAGTAACACACCAAGACACAAGTGATGACATAGATAAAAAATGAGCATGCATATCCACCTACTCTAGATCCCCCACCATTGCTCCTCCTGCCTCCATACCACTGACCACCACTCCATATCCACCAGTTACTCTAGATCCCCACCACCATTGTGATAACCGCCGTGTCTACCTTCTCTTCCATAGCCAGATCTAGATTGAGCCTGGTAGATGGTGATGCTCTTGCCCTCAAGGTTCTATCCATTCTTAAGGTTTAGGTTTAATAAGTTTAAGGGTTTAATTTTATTTTTTAATTTATTTAGTTACTTTAAGTTTAGGTTTATTTTTAGGGTTTGGGGCATAGGGTTTAGGGTTTAGGGTTTAGGTTTAGGTTTAGGGTTTAGGTTTAGGGTTTAGGGTTTAGGGTTTTAAGGTGTAAGGTTTAATTTAGGGGTTGTAGGTTTAGGGTTTTGGTTTAGTATTTTGGGTTTAAGTTCTTTTTTTTAAATTAAATTGGTAGGTTTAGGTTTATTTAGTATATTTAGTTTATTTTTTATTTATTTTAGTTTACTTTATTTTTTTATATTTATTTAGGTTTATTTTAATTTTTATTTAGTTTATTTTATTTATTTTTGGTTTATTTATTTTAGTTTAGGTTTTTTTATTTTAGATTATTTTGTAAGTTTAGGTTTATAGGTTTAGGTTTATTTTTTAGTTGAGTTTTATTTTAATTTTATTTTTTAGGTTTATATTTTATATTTTATTTTTAGGTTTAGGTTAATGTTTTTATTTTACTTTTTTTAGGTTTTTCTTTGAGGTTTTATTTTAGGTTTACTTTTTTGTTTAAGTTTAGGTATATTTTTAGTTTATTTTCTTTTATTTTGTTTAGGTTTAGGTTTAGGTTTTATTTATTTTAGTTTAATTTATTTTAGTTTAGGGTTTATGTTTATTTTATTTTGTTTATTTTATTTTTTTAGGTTTTTGTTTTTTTTAGTTTAGGGTTTAGGTTTTATTTTTAATTTTTTTTCTAGGTTTTATTTTTAGGTTTATTTTTAGGTTTATGTTTTATTTAGTTTTTTATTTATTTTATTTTAGGTTTATTTATTTTATTTTAAGTTTATTTTATTTTGTTTAGATTTTTTATTCTTAGTTTATTTTATTTTTTAGTTTGTTTAAGTTTTATTTATTTTATTTTAGTTTATTTTTTATTTTTTATTTTATTTTATTTTAAGGTTTAGGTTTATGTTTTAGTTTAGGTATTTATTTTATTTTATTTTATTTAAGTTTATATTTTTTTAGGTTTTATTTTCTTTAGGTTTACATTTTTGGGTTTTTAGGGTTTAGGATTTGAGGTTTAGGGTTATAGATCCTAGGTTATAGGTTTAGGGTTTAGTGTTTAGGGTTGTCTTATTTAATTTTATTTAGGCTTAAGTTTAGGGTATTAGGGTTTATTCTTTTAGTGTTTAGGGTTTAGGGTTTAGGGTTAGGGTTAAGGGTTTTTCAGGGAGTAGGGTTTAGGGTTGTAGGTTTAGGGTTTAGAGTTTTTGGGTTTAGGATTTAGGGCTTATTATCTTTTTTTTTTAAATTCCATAAACTGCTAAGTTTAAGTTTATTTAGTATATTTAGTTTATTTTTTATTTATTTTAGTTTACTTTGTTTTTTATTTTATTTAGATTTATTTTTATTTTTAATTTAGTTTATTTTAGTATAGGTTTTTTATTTTAGTTTATTTTTTAGGTTTAATTTTAGGTTTATGTTTATTTTTTAGTTAGTTTTATTTTATTTTATTTTTTTAGGTTTTATTTTTTATTTTTAGGTTTAGGTTTAGGTTTTATTTTACTTCTTTACAGGTTTTAGGTTTTATTTTTTTAGTTTAGGTTTAGGTTTATTTTTATTTTATTTTATTTTTAGTTATTAGGTTTAGGTTCGGTTTATTTTAGGTTTAGGTTTAGGTTTTATTTTTTTTAGTTTAGTTTATTTTGTTTAGGTTTAGGATTATTTTATTTTGTTTATTTTTATTTTTATTTTAGGTTGTGTTTTTTAGTTTAGGGTTTAAGTTTCATTATTTATTTATTTTTTAAGTTTTATTTTTAGGTTTATTTTTTTGGTTTAGGTTTTTATTTTATTTTATTTTATTTTAGGTTAATTTAATTTTATTTTAAGTTTATTTTTATTTTATTAAGATTTTTTTATTAGGTTTATTTTGTTTTAATTTGTTTATGTTTTTATTTATTTTATTTTATTTTTATTTTGGTTTAGGTTTAGGTTTTAGTGAAGGTTTTTATTTTATTTAATTTTTTATATTATTTGGATTTAGGTTTTTTTTATTTTATTTTTAGGTTTTATTTAGTTTAAGTTGAGGTTTTTAGGTTTTTAGGATTTAGACTTTATGGTTTAGGGTTTAGTGTTTAGGGTTTAGGGTTGTAAGTTTTAGGGCTTAGTCTTTAGGGTTTAAGTTGTAGGTTTTAGGGTTTAGGATTTCAGGTTTAGAGTTTAGGGTTTAGGTTTTTTAGGGTTTAGGGTTTAGGGTTTAAGGTTAGTTTAGGGTTTAAGGTTTAGGATTTTAGTGTTTTAGGGTTTAGGTTTAGGTTTAAGGTTTAAGGTTAGGGTTTAGGGTTTAGGGTTTAGGGTTTAGGATTTAGTGTTTAGGGTTTAGTGTTTAGGGTTTAGGGTTTAGGATTTTTTAGGGTTTAGGGTTTAGGGTTGTAGGTTTAGGGTTTTAGATTTAGGGTTAATTTTAGGGTTTTTTGAAATTAGGAAAATTTTATTGCTAGAAAGAAAAGGTACAAGGTCCTTAGAGGGGGTAAATCTCTAAGCTAATGCTCAAAGACAAAAGTCTAAGGAGATAAGCCCCTAACTAATACAATAGTTAAGGAAAGAAAGCTAAGAAAAAAAAGAGATCCACAAAAAAATCCCATGAAATTAGACAAACTTCCTCTCCTCCTTTGAAACCAACCTATCCAACATTAGTCTCCTATACAGATCTACAACATGATTAAAGGGATGAGTACATGAAATACTTAATAAAGCATAAAGAGTAAAGCAGATAGAAAAATAAGATAAAAAAAAGCTCGAACTCGATTATAATCTTCTCGAGGCGGCACCATATGTAAGCATCCAAACATCAAGTGTTTAGGTATATTTTTGTTGGGATGGAAAGCAAATTTTAGGTTTAGGGTAAATTTGTGTTCTACTTTGGAGAATATTCAATCATTTTTCCGTAGGTTGAAACTCTTTGGTATCTTTTGTGTCAAATTGATTGATTCCCTTCATGTCTTGATTTAGCTTTCAAATGACTTAGATTATTCTCAGTTTCTCTCGATGCTTGTATTTATTTTTCAATTGTGTCGATTGTTAAAATGGAGGCCCCATTTTAATATTAAGGAGAATATCTTATTGTTACGGTTTGGATCTCTCTTCCCAATTTGCATGTCCATTTCATTAAACATGAGTTTCTTTTTTTATTGTGACTACTATTGAATCCTCCTCAAGTTGGTATGGCTACTTAATACTTCATCCCAGTTGGGATTCTAGTCAAGTTGGATATAACTAAAAAAATTTCCAAAGGAAATTTGTCATCGATGAAATATGGATATTTGCAAAAAGTGGATTTTGAGAATTTTCTTATTTTTTGTTCCCTTTGCAAAATTCATGGTCATGGAGTTTCGAATTGCTTTGTGGTTCACCCTCACCTTAAGAAACCCAAACCCATTCATAATAACTCAGATCCAAATCTTAAGGCGCTCTTGGTTAAACCACAGAAAGTTGTTCCAATGGATAACTCTTTACCTGAAGCTGTGGGTCATTGCCTTGATCCTCCCGCTGCTCCTTTGGACAATTCTACGATTCTTAAGCCTGATCAATTTTTGGATGTCATTCATGGTAATAAGGATGCATTATTTTATAATGGGCCTATACATTTGAATCCCATTGATATTGGTAATAATATGGACAATAATATGTTTTCAAGACTTATGGATGATGATTTTATCGCAAATGATTCCATTCCTACTTCTTTGGCACCTTTAATTAAAGAAAATGTGATCCTTGATTAGGGCTTGAATGGTGAGCAAACTAAGGATCAAGTTTCTAATCACGATTGGGCATGCTTTAAATGGTTCTAATCCTTCTCACTTCTTCATCTAATTTTGAATAGATTTCTAATCGATACTTCAACATAATAATGATTTAGAAGGTGAAGTGGCATGCAATGATGGTTTAAATGTGCCTTATTCTAAACATACCCTGAACAATCTCTATCGGAAGGTGATGTTTTGGATGTGGATATGACTAATAAATTACAAATGGTTTTAGAAAGAAAAATAAACTCTAAAACTAAATTTCTAACTTTGCACAGTTACTAGATTCTTACTTAAATGGTTTCTTTCTTAATTTGGAATGTGAGAGGGATTAGTACCCTCTATGTTACAAATATAATTAGAAATTTAGTTCATTATCATAAGATTCCTTTTTGGCTATTTTGGAACCTTTTATTCTTCCTTATAACTTTTCTTCTGTTGCGAGAATGATTGGTTTTTCTAATTTTTTTCCTAACTCGACCAATAAAATTCAGATTTTTTGGAATAGTCCCTATGTTCTGTAGGTTTTGGATGATTTGTCCCAAGTTGTTAAGATTACTTATGTTAATTGGTGTTGTTTTGGCTTATTTGTTTATGCTTTTTGTAATAGAAATGGTAGATGGCTTCTTTGGAAGGATCTTATTAGTTTTTCTTCTTCTGTCGATGCTCCTTGGTTTGTGGGTGGGGCTTTAATACTATCTCTTCTTCCTCTAACGGGTTGGTGGTAATGCTCTATGGAAGATTTTAATAACATTATCCATGATTGTCATCTTATTCATATTGGCTTTAGTGGGTCTCAATTAACTTGTAATAATTATAGACACTAGCAAAAGCTAGATTGGGTTCTTTTTAATCATTTGGGATTAATATTCTCCCTAGTACTTCTATGGAGCACTTAGAGAACTTTTAGACCATTCTCCCTTGCTTATCACTATGAATTTTATTGCTAGTAAATCCTCCTCCCCTATCCCTTTTCGCTTCCTAAATATGTGGCTCATGGATGATAAATTTTTGGATGTTATTACTAGCGGGGTGAACCTCTTCATCACGATGATTCTATTTTGGGATGAGGAGATTGTGGTTCAAATTAAAATGCTTAAACAATGCCTTACTTGTTGGAATTAACATTATTTCAAGAACCTTTTTGTCAATATCAAAGATATGGAGAATGAGGTTATAGTTTTGGAAGACATTGTTGTTAATGATCCTTCTAAAATTCATTTGTTGGCTCAAGCTAAAGATAGGTTAACATGTTTTCAAGACATGGAGGAGACCTATTGGCAAAAAGCTTCTATAAAATGGATCTCGATGGTGATCATAATACTAAATATTTTCATGCCATTGTTAAGAAAAGGCTATAAATCACATTCAATGAAAATGATGGAGTTTGGTGTTGATAAAAGGAGCTTCTTGATTCTATTGTTTCTTTTTTATAAAGAGCTTACGAATAAAATGTTGCTTATGATGATATTTTTTGACCGAAGTTATTCTAATCTTATTTCGATGATAACATTATGCTTTCTTCCTTACCTTTGAGTCTAAAATTACTGATACTTTGTAGAGTATGAATAAAGACTCTGTGGCCAGTCCTGATTGTTATACAACCCTCTTTTTCCAAAAATGTTGGATTATCATTAAAGAGGACTTAGCTAATGTTGTCCTTGATTTCATTAAGGGTAATACCTTTCCTAAATATTTTGCTAGAACCTCCATTATTTATATTCCTAGAAAAAGACAATCTTGAAGTTTGGAGTGATTTTAGGCCGATTAGCCTTTACTCTTTTTTTAATAAACTTATTTCTAAGATTTTGGCTAAAAGCTTGACTATCTTGCTTTCTATAATTATCTCCCCCAATCAAACCAACTTTGTTAAAGGGAGATCCATTTATGATATTGTTTTTTTAGACCAAGAGATGGTCCATGACTTAAATGCCAATGTTCACGGTGGAAACCTATTTTTTAAGCTTGACATTTCCAAAGCTTATGATAATATTGGTTGGGTTTTCCTATATAAAATTTTGGCTTTATTTGGATTCTCTAACCAATTTATTGCTTTAATTAATAATGGGATTGAGAATTCTTGGTTTTCTTTGCTCCTCAATGGTTTTCTTCTCTTCTTCTCATGGGCTAAGGCAAGGGGACCCTCTCTCTCCTTCCCTTTTCATTATAACCAAGGAATATCTTTGTAGATGTATTAAGTAGATGTTTAGTACAATGCACTACTTCTGACTATTGGTGGGTTTCCCATTTTTCACCTTAGTTTTGTTGAAGATTTCATTATATTTTGCAATGCCTCTACTCTTTATATTAAAAAATTGTGTAAGTTCTTAACTATTTTGGTAAGGAGAGTGGCTTGAATATTAATCTTGATAAAAGTTATTTTAGCTCTTCTATTTCCTCATCTAAGATCAATGCTATAAAAATATTACAAGTTTTTCACATCAAATTCTCCCTATCAAGTATTTGGGACTAACTTATATAGGGTAACAAAAAGATCTTCTTTATTTGATGAAGTTATTCAAAAAATAAATAAGAAAACCTCCTCTTGGGAGTTCCATTTACTTTTCTTTAGAGCTAGACTTATCACATCAAAAGTACTCTCACTATTGTCTACTAATGTTCCTACACGTTCTATTATTAAAAGATCATAGACTCTTTAATAAATTTTTTAGGGATCTAACTTTTCTATCAAAAGATTACATTAGGCTAGTTGGAACAACTTTGTGGTCTATTAATGAGGTGGTTTGGGTTGCAAAACTTTAAAGGTTTTTATTAACTATTTTTCCTATAAAATTTGGTGGAATATTATAAATAAACATAGTTATTGGTCAAAGTTTATGCATGCTAAATATTGTTAGGGCAAACATCCCCTCATTTGTGCTTTCAAATGGGGATTCTCTATGTGGAGAAGACTTTTATCAAATGGAATCGAGAACTTAATTTCTTGGGGTGTCAATTCAAGTTCCTCTTTCTTTTGGCAAGATAATTGACTAGGGCAGGGCTCTATTGATTCCCTGCTCAATACTCATTCCACTGTGATGCTTAAGATTAATTAGTTAATTACTCATAATAAGTGGGATGTGGCTCAATTGAATATCCTTTTCTCAAATGTGATCATTGACAAAATCCTTAAAATTTATCCTTTCCCTAATGAACCCGACCAAGTTCTCTTCAATAATTCTTCTTCTAGAGATTTTGTTTTTAAGGATGTTTGGCATTTCATCATATTTAAATATCAATAGTCCTTGATTTATACTAAAATCTAGAATATTAGTGTCTCTACTTCATTCTCAGTTTTAACTTGGGCATTAGCATTATATCCCTATGGCTAATACTCTTCTGAAAAAAGGTTTCCATCTCCCCTCTAAATGTCAATGTTTCTATCACATTGAAAGTGTGGATCATTTTTTTGTAAATGGCCCTATTGCTGCTAAAATGTGGAATTGGTATGATAATATTTTTAATACTTTCCATTTTAAAGGTTCAATTTCTATTATGCAACTTCTTGATGCATGTTTCTCCCATACTTCTAAGGCCCATGTTAAAATTGTTTTTGCTATTACTATTCTTTGGTATATTTGGATGGATAGAAATTATGCTAAGCATTATAATATTTCTATGAATTATCATCATATTATTGCTAGAGCCAAATATAAAGTTTTGTCTCTTTTCAAAGCTAATCTTCTCACTCACTCTAGTTTTAAAGGGTACAAGTATGTGGCCTTGCATTTTGGGATTATCCTTCCCCTAGGTATTATCTCTCCTACCCAAAAAATTATATACTAGATTAAACCTTATTATCACTACATTAAGGTTAACACTGATGGTTTGATTTCTAATGGTTATTATGTCTATGGTGGGATTTGGAGAGATCATAGTGTCAAGGTTATCTATACTTTTACTGCCCCTTTAGAGCCTTGTTATGCATTATTTGTTGAGCTCAAAGGCTTTCATCATGGAATTTCCATTTGTTTACAACAAGATTTTTATAAGATCTGGTTTGAAGTTGAAGCTCTCCTTCTTTTAGATTTACTCAAATCTTATGCTATCTTAGTGTATTATTTACTTAATCATACTAAGAGGCTTCTTGTGTTGACTTTCTTGCCAATTTGGGGGCCAAGTCTTCTTCTTTGCAAATGTTTTCTAATGATGGCATCCCTTTCCTTTTAAGAGGTCTTGTGAATCTTGATAAAATTGGTTTGCCTTATGTTAGAAGCTTTTAGTCAACTTGATTTCTACTTTTTTCTGTGGAATGCCGGCTATAATGTGCTCTGATCTTGATGTGGAAAATTTGACGAAGCCATATGAGTTTTCATTAGTGGATAAATTTTTTATTACTGCCCGACTCTTGATAATATCCATTCCTTCTTTCACCCTAAACCACTTTCAATTTTCACTTATCGGATTGATTGATCCTAGGCATATCCTTATTCGAATGATTTTGTACTCTAGAGTCTTTGCTCATCTCTCCTATTTTGTGTATAATTGTCAAATGAGGATCTTGAAATGGTCACCTCTCTTTGATGTCAAAGAGGAATCCCCTATTGTTCCTTTATGGCTAGCCTTTCCAAACATGAGGATATATTATGTTACCCATCAAGTCCTATTTGCATTTGGGGCGCTCTTTGGTAGGCCCCTTCAAATTGACAAACCACTACCAGATCTTGGCCATCGGTTGCATTATCTTGGTTGAGATTGATATTACCAAAAGTATCCTAAAGAAGTTTGGATGCTCAAAAAAATTTGGGTATAATCGAGTGGAATTTGAAAATTTCCTATTTTTTTTTGCACACAAGATCCATGGTCATGATCACTCAATGCTTTGTGTTACACCCTAATCTTAAAAGAATAAATTGCGGATCCTAAACCCTCTAGGAAATGAAAAAGCCAACAAGTTCTCTTATGTGCCTAAAGCTACTCAAAATGGAACTCACCCTCCTACCCCTACTCCTTTACTATCTACTGATTTGCCTATTTGAGAATAATATGAGCTTGGTAAAAATAATGATATTGAAGTTTGTGAGGAAACTAATGATAACTTATTTAACATTACTCCTACTTATAATAATTTGGCATCACAAGACAATCCCCTTGACTCATATGGTGATTTGAATGGAAATCTCATGTTGGATCAAAATCTCAAAACTAATTACGGAATTGTTAGAAAAAATGATGATACTTTGGTGATGGACCAAAATCTGAATAATCATCATGGAAATGAGAATGAAATTTGTGCTATTAATGGTGTCACAACCTCTCTTTATGTTACCCTTCAGAGTGATATCCATACTAATCCAATTTCTCAACCAAACTCTGATACCGAAGAAGGAGAAACCACCATTAGGAATGCTTTGACAGATACTGCTCCTATTCTAAATATCACCAACCACTCCCTTTCTGATGGAAATACATTAGACATAGATAGGCCTTTTCAAACTGTTATTAAAAAAATCCATTAAAGTTAAAATATTCACTAATAGCTCCACTAGAACCACTCGATCTTCTCTAACTTCCCACAAATAATTGCCTCATGCTCTCTTTTTCTTCTCCTTCAATTTTTTAGTTATCTCTTTTCTTGTCTTTCCACCTTATTATGATCAATTTTCTTATTTAGAATGTTCAGGGTATTGGGACTCTCACTATTCGCAATCATGTTAGGAGCCTTTCTCGCACTCATAACATAACATTACTTGTTGTTATTGAGCCTTTCATTCACTCTTCTAAGATCACACTTGTTGCCAGAATGCTTAGCTTTCAAAATTTCTTTTATAATATTAGTAATAAAATTTGGTGTTTTTGGAATAATTTAATCAGTATTTCTATCCTTGATGATCTTGAACAATTGGTTAATATTCAAATCTCATTGGGTGAATTTTTTGCTCTTGGTTCCTTTATCTATGCTTCTTATAATAGAGCTGAAAGGAACATCTTTTGGGATCACTTAAGAACCTTTGCCTCCTCGGTTAACAAACCCTGGTTGGTTGGGGGTGACTTCAACACTATTATCATGTCTTCGGAAAGGAGGAGAGGCTGCTCTCCTAACATCCATTCCATGGAAGACTTCTTTAATATGATCCTCGATTGTAACCTGATTGATATTAATTTTTTAGCTCTCCTCATGTGGCATAACTCTAGACTTTGCGGCGATAGGACCCTCTTTAATTCCCTTTGGATCAATCAATATCCTCACTTATCGAGCATTTGAGCAAAACTTTGTGGACCATGCTCCTCTTTTGATCTCTATCAAAACCTCTTCCCGATAATCTTTCCTCCCTTCTCCTTTTAGATTCCAAAATATGTGGACCCAACATCGTGATAACATTAATTTTGTTTCCACTAATTAGATACCCTATTCACGAACAATTAGTTAAAGGCATGATTGATTTGGCTTAAGCTCAAAAGACTTAAATAAAATCTAAATTGGTGGAACAAGCATCATTTTAAAATCTTTTTTGCCAATCTCAAAATTATGGAACAATTAGTTTGCTCCCTTGAAGATGTTGCCTTAGCGATCCTAGTAAGCTTGATGGTTGAACACTAAAGATAACTTGATCAATTATCGAATATGGTGGAAACCTCGTCAAAAGGCCACTAGCAAACATATGTTGATGGTGACAGAAATACAAGGTATTTCCATTCTCTTTTCAACAAAAGGAAAGCCTTAAACTCTATTCAAAAAATCACAAATATTAATGGTAGCTGGATCACTGATAAGAATGAAATTAAAGATCCTATCATACAACATTTTCAAAATTTATTAAACATCAACCCTCCCTTAGAATCCCTCTCCAACACACACCTAATCCCCTCTATGATTACTAATGATGAGAATCATTTACTCACATTGTGTCTGGGCGAGATCAGTAGTACTCTCAATAGCATGAACCGACTTTGTTGCTAGTACGATGGCTACCCATTTTTTCAGCATTATTGGCCTTTTATTAAGTTTGACCTTGTTGATCTTGTTTGACTTCTTTGATGGCGACTTTACAGATTTATTAGCACTTCCATTATCCTCATTCCCAAAACTAATAATCTTGATTCTTGGAGAGATTTTAGACCTATCAGCCTTTGCACCTTCTTTCAAAAACTCATTGCAAAATTAATTAATAATATGATAAGTCCGTACTCCCTAAAATTATTTCTCCTAACCAAATTGGATTCATTAAAAATAGAGCTATATTTGACAATATCCTTCTTGCCTAAGAGCTGGTTCATGACATTGATGTTCCTACTATAGGTGGCAACATCCTCCTCAAACTGGATATCTCTAAAGCCTTTGATAACCTCTCATGGGATTTCCTCTTTCAAATCTTACATTTGTTTGGGTTTTCTGATAATTTCATCCACCTCATCAAAAACTGTATTACCAATGTTTGGTTCTCTGTTATCATGAATGGTGAGTCCCTCTGTTTCTTTACGTCAAGGCATGGCTTGAGACAAGGAGACCCCCTATCACCCTCTCTTTTTATTCTTGCTATTGAATATCTTTCAAAGAGCCTGAATGATCTTTTCAATAAAAATCCTACCATGTTTTTTAAAACTCATGGTGGTATCCTTATTTCTCATCTCAGTTTTGCTGATGATTTTATTATCTTTTGTAATGCCTCTATTCAGCACATTAAAACTATTAAGAACCTCTTAAATAAATTTGGCAAAGAAAGTGGCCTCTTTCTCAATGATGGAAAATGTTGTTTCATTCCTTCCACTAAAATCCAATAGGCTCAACCAAATCTCGAATTACTAAGTTTTAACATCAACTTCCTATTAATTATCTGGGCTCGCTTTTAAAGCGTCAAAAGATCTCATCTTTTGATTATCTTATCCAGAAAATCTCAATAAAACTATTTGGGAATTTCATTTACTCTCTTTGATGGTAGGCTCACCTTGATTAAGAGCACTCTTAATTCCATGCCTTTATATCTCATCCAAACCATTGTCAGACCATTTCTATCATTATGATTGGCGTCTCTTTAACAAATTTTTTAGGGCTCTAATAACTCCTAAAAAAAAAGCTTTGGACCTCTTGGGTTAAAAGTTGTGGCACTCTCACTAAAGGTGGTCTTGGATGTAAGCCTATCAAAGAAGCTATCACTATCTTTTCCTATAAACTCTGGTGGAATTTTAAGAGTAATAATAGTCTTTGGGCTAATTTAATAATTGCTAAATATTGTCAGGGTAAGCACCCCCTCATTTTCCCCTATAAAGTGGGAGACTCTCCTATTTGGAAAAGACTTTTTGTCAAATGGGATGTGAATCCTTAATTTTTGGGATTAACTCGTTCCTCATTCTTTTGGCAAGATAATTGGAGTGGATGTGAGTCCATTGACTTACTCTCCACCCATTCACTTCTTTGCTAAAATGAAATCTCTTCTAGAAGAATAATATGTGGAACAATAGTAAGCTTATTGATTATATTCCTTCCTTTCTCTTGAACAAACTCACTACTATTCCTATCATTCCTACTAATCAAGATCAGATCCTTTTTAAGCTCTCTCATAATGGTGATTTCAGCTTTAAAAATGTTTTGCTTCACATTACAGAAACTCATGTTTCTTCCAATGTTTTTGGAATCTATCCCTACTTCTTATTTTATTCTTACTTGATGTATTTTAAAAAACTTCATCCCTGTTGACTCCTTGTTGTGGGATAAAGGTTTTCAATTACCTTCAAAATGCCAATGCTACTTTCACATTGTGAATCTGAACCATGTCTTTGTTAACGGGGCCATTGCTTCTAAACTCTGGATTTGGTATGATGATCTCTTTAACATTGTCATTTTTAATGACTCCCTAACTTTATATCAACTTGTTGAAGTTTATTTTGACAACACTATTAAAGGTCACATTAAAGTCATAACTTGCTATCACCCTTATTTGGTTCATATGGATGGGTAAATGATGAAAAATTGTGAGATCCCTATGAACCACATGAGAATAATTCTAGAATTAAAACAAAATTGTGACTTGTTTAATGCCAATCTCATTCACTACAAACATTTCAAAGGTTGTAAATTTGTGGCCAATAAATTGGGTCTTAAGTTACTGGATCAACCCTATTGTAGAAATGACAAGATTGTTTATTGAGTAAAACCTCATGATCATACTATTAAAATTAACACTGATAGCTCTATCTCTCATAAAGGTTCAGGTTATGGTGGCATTTTCAAAAATCTTCATGGTAAAGTCCTATGTGCTTTTGCCTACCCCTTCAATTCTTGCTGTTCCTTTTCTTTGAGCTTATGGCGTACAAAGCTCTTGAGATTTTCCTTCAAAATGGTTGGCTCAATATTTGGATTGAGGTGGATGCCCTTCTGCTGATTGATCTTTTGACTTCCACCAAAATGAGCAATTGTACTACCTTCTCAAGCAAACTAGAGCTCTTCTTACCCAACTTAATTTTAACATCACTCATGTATGGCATGAAGGTAATGCATGTCTTGATTAGCATACATGTGTGTTGATTACCTTGCCAATCTGGGAGCCATATTGGATGGTATAATCTTATTTGATCAACTCACCTTACCCAAACATTTGTGTGGGTTGGTTAATTTGGACAATACTGGGCTCCCTTATCTCAAAAATTAATCTAGCCCATGGGATTGTTCTAGTTCAATATCGGTTTTCATTTTTTATATTATGTTGTTGCTTTCTTGGTTTCTGCTAATGCATCAATGTGATATCCGTTGTTTCTTACTTGTTGATCTCAGTGACTTGTGTTGTTGGTTTAATTTCCTTAGCTCTAATTGGGAGCTCTATACTATTTTCTTATTAATGTGTTGATGCTCCTTTGGAATTTGTTAATATCTCATCCTATTACTGGCCATTTCTTTGAGCTTGTGGCATCTATGGTTTAACTCTCCCACCCTTGTTTGGGGTCTTGCATTACTAGTAAGATGTTGCTTAGTTGCTAGAGATATATTACTTAATGCTCTACTATTTATTGATCCAGGGACATAAATTATATTCGTCCCTTGCCTTCTCTATCTATACTTATAACTTTATTGACACTATCCTACATACTGCTCTTGGGGTTGGTTTAATGTATTTTTTGAATGTCTTTCAAACCAAAGCTTTGCCTAATTTGAATGGGTGGTCTTATGGCCAACTTGATATAATTTTCCACCTCGGATGTTGGTTGATCAAGATCATTGCATCATATGTTCATCATCTTTCTTGGTTGTCCATGATGTTGAGGTGCTTTTGGAGTTGTTTTTCTTGATTATTTTAAACCTCATATCCCTTTGAGTGTAACTACAATTTCTGTTTATTTCTTCTATCTCTTTACAGTTGGACTTCCCTGTGGCTTATCTTGTTTTCTCAAGGATGTGGGCTTTCTTTTAAGGATCATCTTTATCTAGATGGTTATTTATGTTCAGTCCCTTTTGAACTCATTTTTTTTACATCTCTAATTTTTTATGGTGTTCTTTACATTGGGTGTATTATTTGCATTATTGTTTCCCTTGTTGGCTATGGTTTTGTGGTTCATTCGTCAGTTGTCTTTGTGGTTGTTATTTGCTTACCTTTGATTTTCTAACTATTTGTCTGTTGATGCTCGACTTCACCTACTATTTTTTAATCCACAGTTTTAGCTAGTCATTGGCCTTCCACTTGTCACAATTACCTTATGCATTGTCTACTTTGAATGGTTGGTATTATGGCCAATTTGCTATTATTTTCTTTCTTGGTTATTGGTTGTTCTGGATCTTTGAGTCTTATGTCCAGCATGCTGCTACTGGGGATGTTTATCATGTTATACAAGGTGTTTTTGGAGTTATCTTGTTGATTTTTTTGGACAACCTCATTTACCCAACTGGCCAGGAGAGAAACTACAAGTTCAATTTTATTATTCCCCTGCAGGTTTGGACTTCCTTAATGGCTCGGTCTTCCTTTTTGGATGTGGGTTTAGGCTAATCATCTTTATTTGGAAGGTTTGGATAGTAGCTTATGCTCTGTTTACTCTAAATGGGTGGACTTTTGGGGCTTTGGTTGAGTTAATACTCAGTTGCTTAAGTTTTGGTTTATTTTGTTCAGCAAAACTCTTTTGATGTTGTTGATTGCTTGGTGGCTTTTGCTTTAAATCCACTTAGTGGTTTATTTTATGCAGAACATCTAAATTCAATGGACTACTTTACCTGCTACTACTTTTTCCATCTTGATTCAGTTAAACTTGTATCTATTGCACTTTTTATTCTAAATGAGTAGTTTTTGGCCTTGCTATTTTTTGTTGTCTTGTTGCCTTGGATATTTCTTTGGTTTTGATTCCAATGTTGGCACTATCTTTGTTGGTTGTAGGACTTTAGGTGTTGTTTACATTGTTGTTCGATTGTCTTTGATGATTCTCGAGCTCTTCTTTGTTTATGGTCTCCCTATTTGGTTACTAACTATTGCATTGTCTACTCTGAATTAGAGATTTTATGGCCAGCTAGCTATTTTTTGTTGTCTTGGCTATTATTGTCTTGGTTCTCTGTTATCTTGTTTATCTGGAATCCAATGTTGACTCTCATTTGAATCACCTTTTTGATTTTTATTCTGGTGGGTTCCATTGTTGGATTATTTTTTTGCTATTGGAGTTAGATTCTTGATTACCTTGCTATTTATATTCTTATCTTTTACTACTATTTCTTTTCCCATCTTGGTTCAGTTAGGCTTGTGCAGATCATTATGATTAAGCATATATCCACTTGGTATGCACTATCTATTTTGAATGGGTGGTACTATGGGCACCTACTGCCTTTTGTTGTCTTGCTGTCTTGGTTGTTTGTTGATCTGGATTATTCAATTTTACCATATATGCTACTCTTGGTAGTAGTTATCTTTATTTGGTGCTATTTTTGGTGGGATCTATTCCCTGTGTTGGGTTATCTTGCCTTACATTTTTTTCCACTACTATTATGAATATTTATAAGGGGTTGTTCACATTCATTATCTGATTGGGTAATATTTTGATTCCAATGTTAGCTCTATCTTTGTTGGTTGTAGGACTTTAGGGTCCTATGTTCAGCAAGCTATTTCTGACATTATTGTTCTGATTGTCTTTGATGATTGATGTCCACTGTTTGCTTCGGATCCTTTATGGTCTACCTATTTGGTTACTAACTATTGCAATGTCTACATTGAATGAGAGCTTTTATGGCTATTTATCTTTTCTTTTCTATTTGTTGTCTTGGTTATCACTATCTTGTTTTATCAATTCCAATCTTGTTTTGAATCCCCTTTTGATGTTTCTTGGTGGGCTCCATTGTTGCATTAATTATTTTTCTATTGGGGTTGGATTGTTGATGCCCTTGTTGTTTGTATGCGTGATCTACCTTATCTGTGATTTCTTTTCCCATCTTGGTTTGATTAGGCTTGTGCGGATCATTGTGATTAAGCATCTATCCACTTGGTATGCACTATCTATTCTAAATGGGTGGTACTGCTTTTTTGCCTTTTTTTTATCTTCTTGTCTTAGTTGTTTATTGATCCGGATTATCGATTTTCTATCCAACTTCTTTTACTAGGTTTGTAGTTGTCTTTATTTGGTGCTATTTTTGGTGGGATGCGATCTATTTCTGTGTTGGGTTATCTTCCTTACAATTGCTTTTGCTAACTAATGTTATGAATATTAATAAGGGGGTTGTTCACATCTACATTCATTATTATGATTGGGTTCATTTTCTGGACTATGCTTCAAGGTACTCGGCACAGATTCATATATATATATGTTTGGGATGGTGTTATTTATATGCTGCTTACTTGAATTTCTGGGTTGCCTCTTACGCTTTTTTTTTTCTTGTGGTGGGTTTTTTATCTTTATTTCCTCTTGCTATGATTTTTCATGAAGTTCGGCAAAGATGGCTCATTCTCATATGGATAAGTATTCTCATGTCATGGTGACTATATTGATGATAATTTTTCACGCATGGGATCCTTATCTTACTACTCTTTACAATTTCATCTCTATTTTATCTATGGTTTTGTTTAGGTTTGCAGGTAATAAAGCCCATAAGACATTCAACAACTGGCTGCTATCTTCTCATAGGTTTGTTGGCTATGATGGCTGTGATGATTTCACTCCCTTTTTGCTTGGTAGTAGCTCTTGATGTAACCCTTCACAACCATGGATGCTCATATTTGCATCGCCCCAATGGGTGTGATTGAGCCTAAGCCTTCTATCACATTTCTTTACTATCATTCTCGATTATGGTTTCAATTATCATTTTGTCTATATTACCTAACTTCTTCTTCTACATTTTTGCGGTGTTTCTCTCTTGTCCTCTTAGGTTTGCTCCAGTGTCTTGCATTCTCACATCCTACAGAGCATTGGCCCTAATCTTCCATTGGCTTATTATGTTAACCAATTTGTATCTTTTGATTGCTTTCTTGTTTTCTTTTACTTTTGGATGTACTTAGATAGGGGATTTACTCCCTAGGTTGATTTTTGCTCTTTGAGCAAAAGTTCTAGAGTTTATCCCCTTTAAGGACATTGTAACCCTCTTTTTGTGGCAATAAAATTCCCCTACATGGGATTTCCCAAAAAAAAACCCTAAACCCTAAACCCTAAACTTTCAACCTAAATCCCAAACTAAACCCTAAAACCTAAACCCTAATCCACAAACCTAAACCCTAAACCCAAATTCTAAATCCTAAACTCTAAAGCATAAACCATAAAAAATAAAACCCTAAACCTAAAAAATAAACCCCAACCAAACACTAACAGAAACCCTAAGCGTAAACCTAAAGTAGCTAAAAAATCAAAAACAAACCTAAACCCTAAAACCTAATAAACCCTAAACCATAAGAATGGGAAGAACCTTGATAGAGCATCAAACTCTAAAAATCTGGCGGTGAAGGAGGTGGCGGTTATGATGGTGGCGGGGTTGAAGGTGCTTGGATATGGAGGTGGTGGTCGAGAAGTGGTGGTTATGAAGGCGAAGAGTGAAGAGCTAACCATGGTGGTGACAAAGGAAGATGGGGATATGATGGTGGATCCACTACTCAAGAGGTCGGGTGGTTGATGGGCTGAATGAGAGCAGATCGATCTTATGGAACTATGTCTTTATAGTAGACATGATTCTAGTTATCTAGGGTTTTTGATTTGCTCTATGCATGCTCATTTTTTATCTATGTCATTACTTATGTCTTAGAAAACTTAGTGTGTTACTTGGTTGATGAAATCGAAAAGAAGAAATGTTGAATATGAATTTCTTTTCTATTATAAAAAACCGAAAACCCTAAACCCAAAACTTTATTCCTAAAACCTACAACCCTAAGCTCTGAACCCCAAACCCTAAGCCCTAAAAATCTAAATTCCTAAGCCTAAACTAAATAAAAATAAAATAAATAAAGAAACATAAACTTAAATAAAATAAAATAAGTAAAATAAAATAAAAACCTAAACTAAAATGTAAACCTAAACATAAACCTAAGCCTAAACCCAAAAATTAAAATAAAATAAAAATAAAACTAAACTAAAATAAGTTAAATAAAATCTAAACTAAAAAAAATAAAATAAACATAAAATAAAATAAAAGTAAACATAAAATAAAAATAAAATAAAATAAAATAAAATAAAATAAACCTAAACCTAAAAATAAATTTATAAATTAATAAAAATAAATCTAAAAATAAAAACTTAAAATAAAATAAAAATTAAAATAAACCTATACCTAAACAAAAGAAAACTAAGCTTAAAATGAACTAAACTCCAACTAAATAAAACATAAATTAAAAATAAAATAAACCTAAATTAAAAATAAAACCTAAAATAATCCTAAAAACCTAAAACTAAGACTAAAATAAAAATAAAACACCTAAAAATAAAATTAAACTAAAGAAAAAATAAACATAAACCTAAAAATAAAATAAAATAAAATAAAAACCTAAACTTAAATAAATAAACCTAAAATAAATACAAAAAAATAAATATAAAATAAACCTAAATAAAATATAATAAAATAAACTAAAATAAATAAAAAATAAATTAAATAAATCTCTGGGTTTACATAATTTAAAAAAAAAAACCCTTTGATAAATCCTAACTAAACTGACCTACTAAACCATAATTCCAAACCCTTAAACCTAAAGCATACCTCCCCTAAACCATCCTAAACCCCCTACCCTTAAACTCCCACCCCAAACTCCCTCCTACTAACCCAAAAATTTACCTAAACCCTAAAGCTTTACCATAAAACCTAAACTCCAAACCAACCCAAACCTCAAAATCTTAACCAAACCCTAGTCCTAGCTTCTTAGTTTTCATCATCGGACAGTTGGTTTGGATCACATAATCCTAAGTGTACCCGATCATGATCTTATGCTTCTAAACAATGTAACCACATATGATCAAAAGATTATTGGTACAAGACACCAACCACAAGAGTGTAGGAAAGTTCTCTTTTGATTCATCTAATGTGCTTGAGACATCTCTTGAGGTAGTTTTCCTTTATTTAGGTAATCCTTGAATGGTTGCCTCCAATCTAACTCCTTGTCCTTCTTGGCAATGGAAACATCCCCTTTAAAAGAGTACTTTTTAATGAGTTCAATATCAATAAGGGATAAGACTTATCTATTTTGGATCTTTATTGATATGGACTCATCCTTCGAACATGCCAACCCCTTGTCAAGCTTGACTAAAGCATACGCTATGATGTTCTCTCATTTACTTATGGTTGTGATGGAGCTTGGGATTTATAACCTTATAGTACCTAGTGATTTGGTTGATAATTAGCTGAGAATCCTCAACGATGTTGATGTTATGGAAGCTTAGTGTAATGCCTAACTCCAGACCGACAATCAGAGTCTCATATTTAACTTCGTTATTGGTGCAAGGATTGGATAGATGATATGAGAATCTCATCACATCGTAGTTAAGAGAACTATTCCTATCTCTGCCTTTCCTAGAATAGTAGATTATGGTTTTTTCTTATTTGAGAGGAAGCCACACCATCAAAGTACATCTCCTAGTGGTGAATACTAGTATCCCCTAAGTTCATGATTTTTCTATCAAGGAGATCATCACTAAGCAAAGAGTCAGCAGGAAGTGGGTGTGCTGCTAAGAAATCTACTAGAGCTTATCCTTTCACCACATAGAGGGGTACGAAGATAATGTCAAACTATCAAAGGATCATAGACCATCGTGCCAATCGTCTGGATATCATCGTCCATGTCATGAGATATTGTAGTGGATCGATCGTAGAGACTAAGTTCACCTTATGAGAAAGCATGTAGTGGTATAGCTTTTTGGATGCAAAATTAAATTTAGGTAATGCTTCTTAATGGATGGATAATTAGCCTCAAAGGGATTACGATGGATGAGGTAGTAGAGTGTTTTTTCTTCCCTTCATAATTGGCTTAGGCCAACAAAGCACCAAGGGAGTCACCTAATGCAGCCGTGAAAAGTATGAGTGGCTTGCACGTGATAGGGGCTATTAGAACTGACGGTGTAATCAGGTAATGCTTGATGTCTTCGAAGGCATGCTCACACTTGTCATCCCACTTGACATTGGCATCCTTTTTGACAAGAGCTGAGAATGGCTAACATCTTCTAGATAGGTTGGATATAAAGCATCTTAGATAGTCCAACCACCATTAGAATGATCTGAATTGAGTTAAACTTGTTAGGGGTGGCATTTATAATATCGTCTTGATCGTCTCTAGATTGATTTTAAATCCACGGTGTAAACCCATCAATTTTTTTGAAGCTACTCTGAGGTTAAATTGATGCCACTTCAGGGGGTTCATTTTGAGGTTAAATTATCTTAACTGTTCAAAAACTACTCTCAAGTCAAAGAGATGGACTTCCTTTTCTCTACTTTTGACCATGAGATCATCAACATAGCTCGACTTGATGTTGAATGAGTTCATCAAGATTCAGTCATAGTCCACTAGCATGTACATTTTAAGGTGAAAGGCATGACCTTATAGCAATAGATTCGATGGCTTCTAAAAGTAGTGTTTCTTTCATCTTCGGGCCATCTTTATTTGGTTATATCTAGATGAGCCATCCATGAAAGAGAAGACTACATGAGATGAGGCAATGTTCATCATCATCTTTGGGATTGGTAGTGGAAATTCATTTTTTGAATGTCTTATTTCTAAAATCAAAGCATATGTGAATTTGGCCATTTTTTCTTGATGACTAGCTAACAAGGTAGGGTATTTTTCTTCTGAATGAAGCTATCATGGATCAATTTCTTGACTTCATAAATGACCTATTGTTCTATGTATAATTGCATGCATCTAGGAGCTTGCTTGGTAAGGTTAGCAATAGGCACTATTGCTAGTTTATGAACTACTATGTCGAGAATCAGAATCTCTTCACTTAAAGCAATCCTTAAACTTAAACTAAGTTATTGGTTTCAATTTCATTTAATAAAGAACTAATGTATGTCAGATGTGGATCTTCTTTAGTTCCTAAGTTTATTTTTTTGAGCTTGTCGATGGTTGACTTGATCTCTTCCTTAAACTCTAGCGGTGCATCTTTGACTTCAAAATTATCTAGATCATCTGAAGTTTCTAAGCACAGCTCCTCATATGAGTTAATGTGATTTGAAAAGAAACTATCATATTCTAAATGATTGGTGACTAGCGGTAATCATCATCATAGACCAACTATATCGAATCCTAGTCCTGATCTCCTTGGAGAGCTTTTGCATTTGTTCTTCCATATTCTTTCGAAGTAGTTTGACCTGTGCTTTCATAAAGTATGTGGGATTAATCCTATCTTTGCTAAATTATGAACACAAGGCAGGTACCAATCAAAAGCTAATTCTATTAAATCTTTATATGAATCATCTTGTAGTTCTACATTGACTTCTTGACTTGAGGATGATGCTCCCAGAAAGAACTTCTGAGTCTTCATAGTTATGGATGATTTAGGGGCTTTCTTAACAACCAAACCCTAAACTTTTTGGGAGGAAAGTGGGGTTCGAGCTAAGGTTCCCAATTGATGCCTAACTATTTCACATATAGACTTGGATACACTTATGCTTTGTTTTGGAGCTCGGTCTTCAACGGTATCTGGATCAAGTATCATCTCCAAGGGAATCTACTATTGAGATGAGCTGGCTAGTGTGCTAACCATATAAGACTCATCCTATGAACTAAATTTTAAGTCTATATGGATAGCAGGTGTACTCCTGGTAACTGGGACATATCCTATATTAGCTAGCCAATAAAGAGGTTTTCTACCCCTGGGACTGCCTCTGAACTGGCCTCTTCCTCTGCCTGGTGGAGGTCAGGTCTTCCTACCAGTATGTTCAAGTGGAGTAATGAATTATGGGTGGAATTTAATGTCAGGCTCACTTCCTCCTCCAAGTCTATTTTTGTTCCCTTTTATTTTAGTTTTCATTTTCTCTTTTCTTTTCTTTTTCTTTTTCTATTTCCATTTCTCTTTATTTTTCTCTTGTTTTTAAACTTTCTCCAAGTTTGTGAGAATAGACTTGTTGATTTTGAGGGAGGTAAGTGGTATCTTCAAATATCTTTGACCTCATGAACTATACATGGCTTGAGATCTCCTTTGACACAATAGACGGTCTCACCTCTCATGAACTTCATACACTGATGTAAAGAGGATGGAACTATGTTGTTCTCATGTATCTACGGTCTCCCAAGAAAAGTGTTGAAAGATGTATCCAAGTTTAAAATGTGAAACTTGGCTTCGGTCTTTCAATCATCTATATCTAAGGGCAACACTATAGAGCCTAAGGCCTGTTGACCTCACGTTTGGAGTGCAGATTTAATCATCCCATCTTAGACTTAGGAGTCTTCTAGACACTAAGACTTTCCTAGTCATAAGACACATCTAACAATTAGGCAAACACTTAACCTAAGCCTAAATACTTAGAAGGGTTATCCATAGGACAAGGTTATTCCTTAAGGATTAAGATAAGCCACCTACCCTACAACCAAAATTGAATCCTTGTTCACCTTCTCAAACCAAACCTCAAGTTTAATTCAAACATCAAATTCATATCCAAATCCAAGCCGAAATTCCAAAACCAAATGATTGAACCACATGATCAAATCCAAACATGAAACCCTTCCTAAGCAACATGACATATCCCATGGACTTAGCCAAATTTTAATCCAAATCAATCCAAAATCAATTGATTTTCTCATAATCAATTTATATCTTCAATCATCTTCCTAAATATAAATCAAATCTACATTCAAATGATAAAAAATAAATCAAACTAAATCAAATTAAATCAAAACTAAATTAAATTTTAATCCAAATCAATCCAAAATCAATTGATTTTCTCATAATCAATTTATATCTTCCTAAATATAAATCAAATCTACATTCAAATGATCAAAAATAAATCAAACTAAATCAAATTAAATCAAAACCCTTCCTAAGCTGTATGACTTTATCCCATGGACTTAGCCAAATCTTAATCCAATCACTTCAAACTCAGTTGATTTTCTCACAAAGCAATCATATTTTCAATCATCTTCACAAATTTAAATGAAATATACATCTAAATCATCAAAATTTAATCAAACCAAATCAAAATCCAAACTTAAGCCACATGACCCAACTCCATGGACTTAGCCAAATTCCTTCATTAAAAAACCCAAATTCAATTGATTTTCTCATGAATCAATCATACTTTCAATCATATTCACAAATATAAATGAAATCTACAATAATCAAGCCAAACCAAAATCAACCCAAGTCAAACCCAACTTAACCCTTTTGACTTGAAATGTTAAGATGAACCAAAACCATTTGAACCTAAACCAATTGTAATTGAGTTTATATATCAATCACAAATCTATATATAAACACAACTAAATCAAACTCAACCCAAAATCAAGCCAACTATACCCAATTGGTCCACTTGACCCAAAGTGGCCAATTTGACCTATTGAGCCAAGTTTTAATCCTACCCAAATTGAATTTAACCAAGCCCATCAAAACCTCCCATCATGATTATTGATCACCCTAGGTTGATCAATTATCATAAATTGGGTCAAACCAAGTCAACTTGGCCATTTTACCAAGTCAACCCCCTAACTCATATGAACCCAAAACTAGCTAAATTGCAACCTAGGCCAAATCCTATGAAACCAATGGTTCATACCAAAACAAAATCAATATTTCAATATGACTTGACATTCAATTGAGTCAAACCAAACCAAATTGGACCTCTTGACCCAAGTTAACCCAAATTGACCTAAAAAAACAAATTTGGTCAAATCAAGTTATAAACCAAATTGATTGCAACCAATGGATCAAGTTCATTCCAAATTGATTATTGAACATGAAAATGATTGGATTGAAACCAATTGACCTACTTAGCCCAAATTGACCTAAAGGTTAAAGTTGGCCTAAATTAAAACCAAATCTAAATTAATTGAAACCAAAGCCTACAATCAACTTCAATTGGTCAACTAAACCCAGACCAACACCCAACCCAAGCTAATTTGGCCAATTTAGTCAAATTGGTCAACTTAACCAATTTGACCCAAATGATTCTATTGAGCTAAAATTAAATCTAAGCCAAAATAAACTAAATCAATTTAACCAAAACATTCCAAATGATCATATGAACTTGACTTAACCCATGGTTTGACCCAATTTGACCAATTGGTCAACTTGACCCAACCTAACCCAATTTGACCTAAATGAGTCAAATTAAGCCAAACCTAACCAAATTAACTTCAGTTGACTTGAAATTTGGGCTAACCAACTTTTGGCTCATTTCAAATCTGTCCAAATCAAATTCAATGATAAATGATCATTCTACCCTTAGGTCAAGGGCATCACATGAGAGAAATCATTTATGGGTCATTTCCAATCCTTAGACACTTGGTACTCTCCCAATCGTCCTCCTAGGAACCTAGGACACTGCCCAACCTGACCCAAGGGGTGGTTGGGTCAGCCATGACCTATGGGAGATAAAATCATTATTTTGGGGCATTCCCCATAAGCAATTCCTTAAACCCCCTCTTCTCTCCTTAATCTCCTCTTAATTAAGGGTTAAATCATTAATTATCCCCTTAATCAATTTTCAAAAATTCTATAAAGTTCTAGAACTTAATTTATCTACCTTGTGTAGATGCTTAGGTGTATAATAGCCTATGTTTAATTAAGGAAATCAAAATCCAATTCACATTTGTGAAAGGGTATTTTGAAATTACTTAAGCTAAACCCCTTAGCTTAATTAACTTTTAATTGTGAGCCATATTGCATTAGGCCTTTTCATTATTAACTGCATTATAAATTTAAATTCCTTGTGTGTTTTATGTCATCTCATTATCTCATTATTACTTAGTTAATTCTTCTAAGGTGGTGTAAGGGTTAATTAAGTCACTTAATTCATACATAACCTAATCAACACCTAAAAATGGATCTAATTACCTAAAAAATTAAACAAAAATATCAAACAATGGGTTAGGAATAGAAAGCTCATCTCACCTTTTGAAATTAAATCAAACTTCAAACTAAACAAAATTACTTTGAAATTCACTTTGATTTATTCTAAATTTTCTCATTCTATAAGAAATTCTTTAGGATTTAAGTGAAGTGAGTTTTTTACATGATTTCATTGCTTTGGATCTTTCCCGACATGTTAAGTTGTATGCCATGTGATTTCATGCATTTATAATCTCATGTTTTAAATTTTTAAATGAAATTATTTACTTTATGTCAAATGTGCATGTCTTGGCTAAAGTAAAATATGAGTGGCTATTATCACTACTAAATCCAAATTATTTTCAAAATACATAAATTAAATACCAAATCTAAAAGTGTGTTATGCATATCTTAATTATCATCTTGCATGTGAAATATTATAAATGTATGCTTAGTAAAGGTTTCCTTTGTTTCCTACGTTGGTATAGTTTTGAATAGGAATTTTGGTGAGATATAAGGTTCATTTGAAAAAAACCAAATGCTCACCTAATTTCACATCCTATTCATCCCTATGATACCATCTAAGAAGGGTTAATTACACTTACATACATAAGTTGCATAAACAAAACAAATCTATTAAACAACTTTTGCATCTTCCTTTTCTATTTCATTTCTTTTTTATACATGTTTGTACTTAAGGAAAGTGGTATATTAGTCTCGACAACCTTGAGGTTGTGAGGCTTTAAGTAGCCCAAAGTAGGTCTTGTACCTTACACCTCTGGTTAACAATGGTGTTGTACTCACTTATTCCTTTCTTACTTTCATGTATGTATGTGAAATTTTGGAAAAGGAAAACCTTTTCTACTTAAGAAAAATCATGCAAATTCAACTTCTAAATTTTCTTAAATGGATTACTTAGCATGCATCATAAAGTGTGTTAACTATTCTCATTTTCATGTATAGATATGCTTAGGGTCCATCCATATGCATGTTATATATGTTGGGGAAAGAAATGAAGTAATGTGTCTTATGTGAATTTTGATTCATTTTATTGTATCTTAAAATGCCTTTATTTTTAATAGGTTTGTTTAGAGTTTATCTAAACTTAGAATTGATTAAAATATTAATCAAAACATTCACCTAAATGAAACTAAAATATGAACCTACTTTAGAAAATTACTTAAGGTTAGGGAAGGAAGAAGTTCTCTTCTCTTTCCTCTCTTCATAACTTAGTAATTAATTGTAGGTTTCACTTAAATCAAATCAAAACATGAAATAAAAGAATCCAAAAAAATTAAACAACTTAACATTATGAGCATCTCCAACTTATTTCCTAATTTTGCTTCGATAATAACTCCCTCTTTTGATCAATCTCATTTGATATTCAAACATAAACAATCGATTGATAGTCCTTCCCTATTGAAATTTTTAGAGACAATGATCATTTAACTTAAAAAGAGTTTTCTTAAGGGATCCCTTCCCTTAGGATGTAATTAACTATAGGGGCTTGCCCCTATAGGGAACTTAACGAACCCAGTTTAAAATAAACCCTGCATTACTTTTCCATTTAAAGTAGGGGAAGAATCTTTGGTACATATGCAGACCCATTGTATTTAGGAGTCTTTATTGAGGTGATTGGTTTCATTAAAGGGTTGAGACTTCTATCTTTTGAGATAGTATACTATTCCTTGATGATGTACTCGATCACCTAAATAAGTACATCTGCGGATCTGCATTGTGTCTTACCAAGACAAATTTTTATAGTGTCTTGCCTTTTCTTTCTCCCCATAGATTTGAAGGTGACTCACAATAGGAATGTTTCTCCATAGATTTTTCTAGCGACTCTGTTGGGGATGGTTCCTGTCTTCATCTTTGGAAAATGATCATTGTCTTTGGGTATCAATTGTGGGTTTTTACTTTGGTATGAATCCAAGACTATCCTTCTTTCCTTTGGCACTTAGCTCATTTCATTCTTGAGTTAAGTTTGCCAACATCTTTAGGTTATAGGACTCCATTCCTTGTTGGTATTAAAACCCCCGTTGGGTTCTCCAGTGGGTAAAACGAAAAGATCTAAATAAAAAGAGAAAATATGTTTAAGACTTCCTCCTTACCATTTTCATGATAAGGAAAGGTTCATCTGAAAATAATAAATTTCCATAAAGAACTTTGCTTTTCCAAAAGCACCTTTTCAAAAAAAAATGCACTTAATAAAACATTTTCCACAAAGTTTTGTCACCCTCATTTAAAAATTCACATAATTGTTACATGTAGGGATTTTTTAAAAAAAATAAAACTAATAAATTTTTTTTTCAAAAGCACAAATGAACATCTTCTTTCAATTCACTTTGATGAAGATTTCATTTTCAAAATAAAATGAGCAATCATGTTTTCCAAAAATCGCAATCAAAATCATAAAGTTTTCAAAAGCACGTCCTGAATCCTTCTATTTCAATACACTCACACTTATTGAATAGAAAGTTCATTTGCAAACAAAATTAAAATTTTGAAAAAAAAAATACACATGAATCTTTCTATTTCAATACACTCACACTTATTGAATCGAAAGTTTATTTGTTAAAAAAAATAAAAATTTTCAAAAAGCACACATGAACACCTTCATTTAATATACTTAAATTTATTAAATGAAGATTTCATTCCCATCTAAAAATAAAATATCATTTAGAAAATTCCTCTTAAACATATCCCACATATGTTTTAAGTTGGAATTCCTCCCTTTTAAAATAGCAACAATCACACACAAAAATTTCGTACTTCAAAAATAAAAATTGATCCCCATTCTACATACTTAAATTTGTTGATTGGAGGTCCTCGTTTTAAAACATTAAAATCAACAATCATATTTCAAAATTTTCTAAACACATTTCGAACCTCCCTTAACATACCTAAATTTGTTATGTGAAGTCTCCAAATTCAAAATCCAAATTTTTTTCTAAACACATTTTGAACCTCCATTAACATACCCAAATTTGTTAAGTGAAATCTCCAAATCCCACAATTCAAATTTTTTTCTAAACACATTTGGAATTTCATTTAGCATAATCAAATTTGCTAAGTGAAGTTTCTTAATCCAAAATAAAAATCAACAATCATATTTCATAATTTTCAAACAATATTTGGAACTTTATTTAACATACCCAAATTTGTTAAGTGAAGTCTCCAAATCCCAAAATTCAAAAAATTTTCAAAACACATTTGGAATTTCATTTAGCATGATCAAAATTTTCAAGTGAAGTTTCCAAATCCAAAATCAAAATCAATAATCATATCTCAAAATTTCTAAACAATATTTGGAACTTTATTTAACATCCTCAAATTTGTTAAGTGAAGCTTCCAAATCCAAAAATCAAAATTTTCAAACAACTTTTGGAACTTCTTCCCTTAGCATACCAAATTTTCTAAGGAGAAGTTTCCATTTTTCAAAACCAATAATGAAATCAAAATTGTAAACATACCATTTGGAATGTCATTTAGCATACTCAAATTTGCTAAGTGAAATTTCCATTTCATAAAACCAAGTGGGACTTCATCTTTACCATACCAAATTTACTAAAGTTGAATCTGAACTTTCAATCACCTCAAAAACAAAACAAAACACTTAGGATCCCCTTAGCATACCAAATTTGCTAAGGATCTTATCCTTTCAAAAATCAAAATATTCCAAACAAAAATGATGCACTTAGGATTTTCTTAGCATACTTAAATTTTCTTAGGATCCTATTTTCAAAAATTCAACAAAACACACTTATATTCATCACTAAGTATACTTAAATTTTCTAAGAATTCTATGTTTTTCAAAATCAAAACAAAACTTACGAAAAGAAACAATCACTTTTAGTTCACTTAGCATACCTAAATTTGCTAAGTAAAATTTTAAAATATTTAAACAAAAATAAAATAAATTTGACCCTTACTTTATGATTCCCAAATATTTTAAAAGAAAGGTTCCTCAAATCAAAAATCAAAAATTTAAATTCAAAACAACAATGATCTTAAGGAAGTATCCTATCAAAAATTTTGAATCCATATTTCAACATACCTAAATTTGTTGAAGTTTGGATTCATATTCAAATTCCTTTTTCAATCAATCTTTCCAAATTCATTTGAAGACCACTTAACCCTTCCAAGTTGTTGGATGTGGGTTCAAATTTTCAAAATTCAAAATCTATGGAGATATAAAATTAATACTAGTTAATTTCTCATTGTAGATTCTTTTCAGTCAATGTAGTGCAGTTCAATGTCAGTTTACTATAGTTTCAAAAAAGGCTGATTCTCAAAAATTTTTCTTTACTTTCCCCCATGGTATGGATCTAGCTTTAGATCTAGATGACTTCCCTTGCCTAGACCATACACACTTGATCCACTTCAGCCACGGATTTGAGTGGACCAAAATCACTTATGATGGAATTCCCCTCACCACAGTCAGCAAGAAGAAGGTAGTCGGGCAAAAGCTGATCATCAGGATAGATTTACCATCTGATTTTGATGTCTCCTCACTAAAGAAGAAATCTGTGGTAGTACCACAGACTTCATCTATTATAGTTCCAAAGATCTTGGTTCCATTGATTCTTCTTATAGTTACCCATGTTGCCCTAGTGCTGGCTAGCACCCTACCATTTGTACCCTCCATGGGTAAGGCTACCCTAGTTTCAGGGCTTGCCTCCTCTACATTTGAGTATTAGTCTAGCTCGCACTCCTCTCATACTACTCGTACCCAGTGTAGGAACAAGAACTATATGGTCAAATGGTTTCACTCACTTTAGAGAGCTAGGTAGTAGCGATCAACCATGGAAGAGTCTCCCATGATCACTTCTGCTGGTTTGAAAACTAGTTTCATCCTCTCAAGATCAGGCAGAGAGGATGCGGAGATTCATTCATCACCTCCATGATCTTTGCACTAGCTAGGTTCTAGGAGTAGGTGTGCACTAGCCTCCTCTATTCTACGCCAAGTAGGTAGAGCATATGGACACTCAGAGTTTGATACCCAATTTGAACTTTGATGTATTATCCCGCGTAACATAAGGAGGTAGATTCATCAAGAGAGGGCCTGTGAGGCCCATACATCACATTACTAGAGAGAGCAATGAGGGTTCAAGTGTCGACCACTTCTCTTTTTGATTTTAGCTGCATGCTACTCCTGACCATACCGATATTCTCCTCTCAGGACAAGCCACCATAGGATGACAGTTCCTATACACAGAGAGTCAGTGGTGTCTCCACTCCACCGCTCTACCCCACGTCCACCATCGCTAGTGCAAGTTTCAACATCTCCCATTCCATCTAAGGCCATGAAGGTTGTATCTAGGGAAAAATGTACCACATTGGTGATCTGACTAAGGCTAAGGGATCATACTACTCCTACACCACCCATTGTGGTAGAGCTCTTTTACCTTCTTCCCAGTGGTGATGGAAGAGTGGTGACCCCAGAGCATCATGGCCATTCCTTCACCAACTCCTCCGATACAGCGAATGAAGAGATCGTGATGGTTATTATAGATATTCTAGATGACAGTTCAGTTTCAGCAATGGTAGAGGATCATCCTAGGATTGGACCCTATATATAGTACGGTCAAGAGTATCATTCTTCTAGTGAGTCGGTGACTCCCCAGTGATAGGAGAGGTCCGGTGCCTCTTAGTGCATGATAGCGATCACACCGATCAGCCCAAGCTATTTGTACCTGTTGAGTTAGATCGATCCTTAGATGAGATAGTTGCATGCTATTTTATGGAAAAGAAAGAGATCTTAGGGTACATATGGTCTGATGAAGAAAGAGTCAACTTCGATCCCAATGAAGATGACTTGTTGGGGGATTCAGTTGGAGTATGCATGGTCGATACCAAAGGTTCTCTTATTAGGGATCAATATGCCATGGAAGGTGATGAGGTTGATCAAGGAGACACAGCAGAATTAGCCAATCACCTCTAATAGTAGTTAAGGCAGAAAGACAAACAAATTGATAAAATGGCACAACAGTTATAGGACTTGTTAGTAGTAGTGTTAGTGCTTCAAAAATAAGCCTCTCTAGATCATCCTATTACAGTTGATGTCAATCAGCCTGAACTAGTGCATGTCTTAAATCTAGTTAAGACTCTACCTCCCATTGAGCAAGGTAGCACCAGCATGTATAAGAAGGTAGTGGATAGTACCTCCATATAAGAAAAACATCTAAAATCCATGGTTGAGCAACAAGTGAAGGAAGCCTTGGCTCAAGCCCAGGGTGGATCATCGGTTCCAAAGGGTCGACCATACCTAAAGCAGTTCGATGCTATCCAAAATCCCAAGGGTTTCATGCCTCTTTCCTTCAAGAGCTTCAATGGCAGTGGGAAGTCGAGGTAGCATATAGCTCACTTTAGGGCCAGTTGTTGTAACGTAGGTGGCAGTGATACTTTACTCTTTAGACTCTTTATCAGTAACCTAGCAGGTATAGCTTTTGATTGGTATGCTAAACTACCCAATAGTTTAGTAAAGGTATTTCCTGAGTTAGAGAAACTCTTCATCAAGAGATTTCATGGAGCTCAGCAAAGGGTTACTGTAGGTGATCTCATTGTAGCCCAACCACACTCTAGTGAGTCACTTATTGATTATATTCTTTGATGGGCACATGAAGTATGAAGTGTGAACCACACTGAACAACATGCCATTGAGATTCTCTTGAAGAATATCCATGGCACATTATCTTCTTGCTTATGGGCTTCACTATCAAGACATTTGAGATGCTAATCAATAATGCAGCTAGTCTACATGGAGAGGCCAAACAATTGCCTTTTCCAGATCAGTTGCCCAAGCAAAAATCCCAAAAGGTCAATGAAAGAAACACAGAGTGTGATGGTTGACAGAGGGAAGCTAGAGATCAATCAGTGACCATGACCTCAGCCCTCCACCTCCTCTAACACCACCAGGAAGCCATATGGCCTCCACCACCATGACCACAAAGCAACCACCTCGATATACCACAGCGGTAGTGGCATGCATATCTATTAGCTATGATCCACCTACACTTTTAGATAAGTTAAACAAACCTTATTATTTTAAGAGGTAATCAGAAAATCATTAAGAATCTCTTAAAAAAACTTGATTTTTAGCTACCTGAGCCTAGGAGACTGGAAGAAGTAGGCAAACATGATCCAAACTTTTCCCTTACCACCATATGCTAGGCCACATTTTGGAGGATTGCTTCACATTCAAGGACTGGCTTGAACATAGTTTCAAGACTGATGTTGTAGTTATCCCAAAGGAATACCTTGTGGAACAACCTTCTAATTCCATTAGGGTAATCCTTGGGGATACAAGTGATCCTACCAAAAGAAGGTTGGGATATTTCTTTATCTAAAACCTCTAAGAAAATAATTCATAAGATCAAGAAGCTTTCCTTATAGGTGCCTAAGTCAGTTCAAACCTCCAACACCAAGGAAGGTTTGCAAGTTAATAGTGCCAACTCTAGGAAAGCAGGAGCTCAGTAGTAGCAGCAGAATGTGTCAGCCCGAGATAGCCCTTTAGCACAGCCACTGACCATGTTCAGACTCCAACCTTCAGTTGTAGCTTCCACACCAGTGACTTCTTCCATTTCAGCTAGCTCTTCTATTTCTTCTACTAGTAGAACTCTTGTATCAATGAATAAGGGCTTCAAATCTATTACTCCACTCACTCTACTTGACTTCTACTTTGTACCACCAAATACTTCCAAAAAATTGAAGAATAAAGCTGATTTGAATTACATCTGTGTCTCTTCTAATGAGTTGTCTTCTTCTATTCCTAACAATAACTCTTCAAGTTTAATTAACTATAATAATTATGATCTTCCTCTTTCTAATTCATAGTCAAACTTTCCACCTTTGAATACTGCAGGTTCACCTCTTGAGATAGACTTGAAATCATCCAATTCTGAGAGTCCCATAGGAGAAGCTATAGGTGAGCCTAAAGTGCAGGCAGAACTTGCAACCACCTTTCCTCAAGAGATTGCCGAATTCAACCTCCATAGTAGCAAGGTTCTACCTCCTAAGGCATCACTTCTAGATGCAAGGAAACAAGTCATTAGTACTGAAGATTGAGAAGCCCTTCCACAAGATGCTCCACCCTTGGATATGCTTATGGAAGACTAGCCGAAGGTGAACTATAACATCTTTCTTATCTAAGAAAGTTGTCATCTAAGCTAAGAATATATGATTCCCTTGTCTTATCCAAAGAGATGATGGAGTCACTAATCAAGGCCCTCCTTATTCTTGAAATTTTCTTAGCTCAGCTGACCACTATAGGTGAGGAAGCACACTATGCAAAAGAAGCCCAAGGGATCACCTTCACAGATGAAGATCTTCTACTGGAAGACTTGGAGCACAATCGTCCCCTATACATCACAATCGACATGGACAGGTTCAGACTCGCCAGAAAGAAGAAAGAAGAAGAAAAAAAGATTGAAGATCCCCATATCAATGAATTCCTTTGCTTAAATGTAATATTCATCTATAAATCGGGTTGTATAAGGGTAGAGCTTGACTACCCAATTTGTTATTTTCAGGTATGTGTGGTGGTGCTCGACCATAATGACCATTTAATATTTTTGTGATTAGCTTTATAAATTGATTGATGATTTGTTTAGCTTTTGCATTAAGTGGCATGATTTTCCTAGTTTCTTCCTTGATTTATGTATGGCCTGGATGTGGATTAGGCTCTTTAGAAAAATAAATCTTTTACTACAATTCAAATTAAAATAAACAACTCATAACCTCACCTAAAGATTAGGTTTAAAATAAAGATAAAAGAATTTGTAACCCCTTAGCTAGATGAGCATTTCTTTATAATATCATGCATAAATGCATCTTATTTCACTCTTTATTGGAGGGCATCCACCTTTGGCAACACACCTTTGGTACTACAACCTAATTCCCACTTCAAATTTAACAAATTTCATCATCTGATTTATTAAATCAATATTTTTATGATTTATATTATTATAGACTATAAGACACAATACCATAATAGACTAAAACATTTCAAAACATTTTATAACATCCAAAAGCACATCACTATGTGCTCAAATATATGATGCTACATTATACTGTAATAAATGGTAATATAATTTGATTTAGGGTTAAGGTTTAGGTATTCAAATCTCTAATAGTCAAGGGAAAGTCTCTTGAAGACATTTTCTTTACCATAACTATGTTAGGATTAGGTCATTCTTTAGATCTACTCCTAATGACAACTTTATTTAAGGTTTAGGGTTTAGGGTTTAGGGTTTAGGGTTAGGGTTTAGGGATAGTTTAGGGTTTAGGGTTTAGGGATAGTTTATGGTTAAGGGTTCAGGGTTTAGGGTTTAGGGTTGTAAGTTTTAGGGTTTAAGGTTTTAGGGTTTATGGTTTAAGGTTTAGGGTTTAGAGTTTAGGGTTTAGGGTTTTAGGCTTTAGGGTTTTTGGTTTAGTGTTTAGGGTTTAGGTTTTAGTGTTTAAGGTTTAGGTTATTTAGGGTTTTTTTAGGGTTTAGGTTTAGTTTGATTTAGGTTTAGGGTTTAAGTTTTAGTGTAGATTTTATTATTTTTAATAGAGAAAAAATCATATTCAACATTTCTTCTCTTCGATTTCATCAAACAAGTAGCACCTCAAGTTTTCTAAGACATAAGTGATGACATAGATAAAAAATGAGCACCCACAGGCCAAATCAAAAACCCTAGGTAAGTAGAACTATCTCTAATGTAAAAACAGTTATGGCCATTAGTTTGGGATCACCTCAGTGGGATTTGCCATCATATCCTCGACCTTTCCTCCACCACCATAATAATAACCTTCATTGCTCCTCCGCCTCATAACCACTCTTTGACCACCTCATATCCCTACCTCATCCCCCCCATTATTGCCTTGCCTATGCCTTAGCCTCCACTCAGATCTAGGTGAGCTAGTTGATGGCGTTCCTCATCAGGTTCGCACATTCTTGGGGTTTAGGTTAGTTTAGGTTGGTTTTAGGGTTTAGGGTTAGTTTAGGGTTTAAGGTTTGGGCTTTAGTGTTTAGGGTTGTAGTTTTTAGCATTTAAGGTATAAGGTATAGGGTTTTAGGGTTTAGGGTTTAGGGTTTATGGTTTAGAGTTTTAGGTTTATGGTTTACGGTATAGGATATAGGGTTTTAGGGTTTAGAGTTGTAGGTTTAGGGTTAGTTTTAGGGTTTAGGGTTTCAGGTTTAGGATTTAGGATTTAGGGTTTTTTTTAAAATTATGTAGATCAGTAGATTTTGGTTTATTTAGTTTATTTTTTATTTATTTGAGTTTATTTTATTTTATTTTATTTAGGTTTATTTTTATTTCATTTAGTTTATTAATTTTAGGTTTATTTATTTTAGTTTGGTTTTATTTTAGTTTATTTTTTTAGGTTTAGGTTTATTTTAGTTGAGTTTATTTTGGTTTTGAGGATTAGGTTTATTTTTTTATTTTTGTTTTAGGTTTAGGTTTTATTTTTTTATTTTTAGGTTTAGGTTTGTTTTATTTTATTTTTTTAGGTTTAGGTTTTAGGTTTTTATTTTAAGTTTATTTTTAGGTTTTATTTTTTTAGTTAAGGTTTAGGTTTAGTTTTAGTTTATCTTATTTTATTTAGTTTTGGTTTAGGTTTAGTTTATTTTATGTTTAGATTTAAGTTTTATTTATTTTAGTTTAAGTTTAGGTTTATTTTATTTTATTTTAGGTTTAGGTCTTATTTATTATTTATTTTTAGGTTTATTTTCTACGTTTAATTTTTATTTAGTTTTTATTTTATTTTATTTTAGTTAATTTTATTTTATTTTAAGTTTTGTTTTTATTTTAATTAGGTTTTTTTTATTTTTTTTAGTTTAGTTTAGGTTTTAATTGATTTTATTTTCTTTTTTAGTTGAGGTTCAGGTTTAGGTTTATGTTTTAGTTTATGTCTTTATTTTATTTTATTTTATTATTTTATTTTGATTTAGGATTTTTTTTAGGTTTTATTTAGTTTAGGTTTAGGTTTTTAGCTTTTTAAGGTTTAGGGTTTAGGATTCAATGCTAGTTTAGGGTTTAGGGTTTGGGTTTTAGGGTTTAGATTTGGGTTACATGATTAGGGTTTAAGTTTAATTTTTGGATTATATTTTTTTTTTTAAGAGAACAAATTCAAATTCAACATTTCTTATGATTTCTTCAACCATGTAGCCCAAGTTTTCTATGACACAAGATAAAAAATGGGCACCCATAGAGAGAAAATCAAAAGCCCTAGATAAGTTGAACTATAAAGATACGTTCCAGCAGTGGTCGATTTCTTTCTCTCCCATTAGAACCACAACCTCTCAGTAGGATCCGCCATCATATCCCCATCTCTATCTACTACAACCATTATAACCTCCATCCACTCTTGCCTCCACCACTTCTCACCACCACCTCCATACTACCTCTCGGATCCCTCACCACCACTGCGATAACTGCCACCTCCACCTTCGCCTCCACCACCAGATCTAGACTGAGCCTAGTTGATGGTGATGTTTCTGTCGTCAAGGTTTTGCACATTCTTAGGGTTTAGGGTTAGTTTAGGGTTTAGGGTTTAGGGGTTTTTTTAGGCAAATAAGGAAAATTTTATTACCATAAAGAAAAGGTAAAAAGTCCTTAGAGGGGGAAAATCACTACGCTAATGCTTAAGGAGCTACTAAAGATCCTAAAGAGATAAGCCCCATAACTATTACAATAGTTAAGGAAAGCTAGCAAAGGAAATAGTTCAACAAATGAAAATCCATGTAAGTAGTAGCAAACTCAATTTGATCCTTTTAAAACCAACACGATCCACCATGAGTAGTCTCCAAACCTGTAGAAGAGATCTACAAAATGCTTTTAAAAGGAGGAGTATAATTAACCAAGTAATTAATCAAGCATAAAGAGTGAGAGATAAAGGAATAAGATAAAGAAAAGAAAAGCTCAGTTACAATCATTTCAAGGAGCAACACTATATGTTAACATCCAAACTTCAAGTGAAGGGTTACAATTACATACCAAAAGAAGAAAGAGTGGAAAACATCAAAGCCATCATTGCCAGCATAGCTCTTGTAGCACCTTATCCAAGGACAATCTTTGTGCCAGCCTGCAAAATCCTCCAAATAGCAAAAATAGCTTCTAAACACCTAGCAGTCAGAGATATCAAGCTCAATATGACAGACATAGAGATAATCCACCAGGATAGTAGCAAACCCAAAGGAGCACCACCAAAGCCACCACCAAGAATGGATAATAAAATCAATAGGAGAAAACCTCATAATATGAGAAAAAGCACTAAGAGACAATCCAAAGGCAAAGAAACACACAGTGTTAGGATCCTCCATCAAAAGGACGGAAAAGAGCCAATAGTAATAAAACCCAATCTAATAATAAGCCTAATAGCAAGAGGGGTGGCTAGAGGAGGAAACTAGAAGAAGAGAGTCATAGGAAGATAAGTACAGTTTCCATCACAGTCACCAAAAAAAATTTTTCCAAAACAAAGACTCCATCACTACAGGAATAGCTAATTCATACAACTAACCAAGAAATCAAACCACCTCAACAAAGATCCAAATCATCAATCCCATAACCATCGATAAAGTCCAACAATAGTCATCAAATACAAACATCAAGATAGGAGATAGAAACAGATATAGCAATCCCAATCAAAGGAAATGAAATTCCAATCTAGAAAGCTAGAGATAGTTATAAAGATAGAATAAGAAGCCTAGTAGTACAAAAAAATAAGCCAAATGACAAAATAGTAGTACAACAAGGACAACCACCATTACCAGGCTAATAGTAGCCAACCAGGAGTCATTAGTTGGCCACTTCAGAATACAACTTTCAACCAAAACCTCATAAGGAGGACCAACTAACTAGAGGATACAACAAACTAGAGACATCCATCCTCAAAACCAATGTAGAAATAAAGTAATGGTAAATACAAAAATAGTTCTCCAAGCTACAAAAAATCATTAAACAACCCTCAAAGTCACCAGGCCCATCATAGCAGTAGGAGCAATAGCCACAAAAACATGTCTACCAAAAATCACTATTTGATGAGCAATCCCCACCCAAGAATCCCACACCCCAAATAGCAGAAGCAGGGGAGAAGGGATCAATTCATGAGAAAATGGATAGCCAAAAGCACCTGGAAGAACCACCCTAAATAATAAGAAATAAGCAGGCATAAAACAAAACAAAAAAACTCAATAAAATAACCAAAAAAAGAGAACCGAACCAAAGGTAGATAATAATTCTAGAAAGAACAACACAACCCATGAAGGGATAATACCCACATCCAGATTTCACCAGCAACCTGTCAACTCACAAAACCAAACCAAACAAATCAAGTATACAAAACCATTAAATAACCAAAGCTAGAAAAAAACACATGGGAGAATAATAAAGCTAGGAGAAAACCCTTCACATCAACAACAAATTCCACCATAACTAGGAACAAATAGGAAGAGATGACCACAACAAAAGATAGCAAACAACCTCCATGTAACTCGACTTCCACTAGGAATGGAGATAAAATAAACTAGAAACCAAAAACTACAGTAGAAAAACCAAAGGAATGAAAAATAATCCCAACCAATCTAAAAAATAAGAAAAATTCATACTAGAGATCAAAATTAGGTTTAGGAGAAGAGAAAACTCAAATCCAAACTAGCAGAAGAAATATCCAAACCAAGAAAAACCATCCATACAGAGTAATCCAAAACCACAAAGAAGGAAGGAAGAGCTAAAAGCTTCTAAGATTAGGCAACCCAGTTTTATCTAGATTAATAAGACACCTTAATAAAAAAGGAAGATCTTCATTAGAAAACATTTGTAAATTGGAAGACTTGGCCCCCAAGTTGGCAAGAAAATTAGCACAAGAATTGCCTTCTCTATAGATATGAGAAATTTGAAAATCTAGATTTGCAAGAAGACTCCTATGATTAAGCAATAAAACACTTGTTTATGGAAGTCGACTTAAGTAAATCTAAAGCAGGAGAACATCAACTTCAACCTAAATCTTAGGAAAACCTCTTTGTAGACAAATGGAAATGGCATGATGAATGCATTTAAGTTTAGCAAATAAAATAGAACAAGGATCTAAAGGGGCAAAAATAAATTACCATTGATCTCTCAAAATCCCACCATAACCATTAGAGATAGATCAAATTATTATCCTTGATGCAATTATGATTAGGTTTAATCCAATGGATAATTTGGTTGGAAGAAACATTACAAGTAGAAAGGTTAATCCCAAATTTCAAAGACTAGTACCCTTTAAAATTGGAGTAAGAAGATTGGCTTTAAAAAGATACAAAATTTTATATTTGGATGTAGCAATGATACAATTATAATTCATAAGAATATTATGGTGCTTTGAATCTTTTCTATCCATCCAAATATACCAAAAATAGTAATAGCTAAGAAAATTTTAACATCACCCTTAGAAGTATGAGAGAAACATTCTTCAAGAAATTGCATAATAGAAAGTGAGCCATTAAAATGGAAGGTATTAAAAACATTATCATACCAGTTCCACAATCTAGCAATAATAGGGCCATACATAAAAACATGATCCACACTTTCAATGTGATAACAACAGTGACATTTAGAGGGGAGGTGGAATCCTTTTTTTAAAAGAGTAACATCCACAAGGATATAATGCTTAAGAATGCGTTAAGATAAAAATGAATGGGGACACTATTATTCCATATATTGGTAAAACCAAAGAATCTTGATATTTAGTCGATAAACCAAAACCTCCTTAGAAATAAAATCTCCAGAAGAAGAGATTTTGAAAAGAATTTGGTCAGGTTCATTAGGGTGAGGGAAAATTTTGAGAAATTTTTTAATGATCACATTAGGGACAAGGTTATTGAATTGAGTCACATCCCAATTATTATTAATAACTAACTAATGAACCTTAAGCACCATAGTAGAATGAGTATTAAGAAGGGAATCAATAGAGCCCTAACCAAACTAGTTTCCTTGCCAAAAAAAGGAGAAACCAGAATTGATACCCTAGGAAATTAAATTCTCAGCAATCCATTTGATACTATAAATCTTTCTCCAGGCAGGAAAATCCCCACATTTAAAAACACAAATGATGGGGTGTTTTCCCTAACAATATTTAGCATGCATAAACTTTGATGAATAGCTATCTTTATTTCTAAAGTTCCACCACATTTTATATGAAAAATAATTAATAGAATCCTTTAAGGTTTTGTAACCCAAGCCACCTTCAATATTAGGACCACAACAGTTATGCCAGCTAGCCCAATGTAATCTTTTGGTAGATGTATTAGACCCCCAAAAAAATTTGTTAAAAAGTATATTAATCTTTTAAATAATATAATGAGTATGGACAATAGTCGATAAGAGATAAATAGGCAAAGAGAAAATGATACTTTTGATCAAGATAACTCTAACACAAAAGGAGAGTAAATGAAATTCCCAAGAAGAAATTTTCTTATTAATTTTTTGAATATCTTGATCAAATAAAGAAGATCTTTTCATACCCTATATAAGGGAGTCCCTAAGTATTTGATAGTGAGATTTAGATGAAAGAAGCCCGTAATATTCCTGTTAACATTGATCTCAGATAAGGAGATAGAAGAGCTAGTAATAAAACAACTTTTATCATGATTAATAATCAAGCCACTCTCTCTACCAAAGTGATTTAAGAACTTACATAATTTTTTAATGTAATAAGTTGAGGCATTGCAAAATATAATGAAATCATTAGCAAAACTAAGATGATAAATGGAAAACCCACCAATGGTTCTATAGAACATGTGAGGCATTCTTCTAAACATATGCTCAAGACATCTAGAGAGATATTCCATAATAATAATGAAAAGAGCAGGAGAAAGAAGGTCACCTTGCCTTAACCCATGAGAAGAGGAGAAAAATCCATTCACTCCACCATAAAAAAGAATATAAAACCAAGAATTCTCAATCCCATTCTTAATTAAAGTAATAAATTTATTAGAAAATCCAAATAAAGCCTTAATTTTATAAAGGAAAGCCCAACCAATATTATTGTAGGCTTTTGTAATGTCAAGCTTAAAAAGTAGTTTGCCACCCTGAAATTTGGCATTCAAATCATGAATCATCTCTTGGGCTAATAGAACACTATCAATAATGGATCTCCCTTTAACAAAACAATTTGATTTGGGGAGATAATTTTAGGGAGAAAGATACACAATCTTTAAGTAAAAACTTATTTGTTCTAGCATATTCTCTCTCCTTCGCTATTTTGGTGCTCTAGGGAATTTCATTTCCCTTGTTGAGGCGCATCCCCTTTGTGGTTTTTTGTGGCAAATCCAGTTGTTGCTTCCAATTGGGCTGGCTAGATGGAATTTAGCTGCTCGCATGATGCACCCCTATTGATTATGGCTATAATTTCTACTTCCCCATGGGGAAGTCCTATTAATATGCTCCCTATGGATTGGCTCTATGGGAGTTTCTGGCATAAATCCATCACTGGCTTTGAAATCATTCAAGGATGTTCTTGTTGGTAAAGCTAACTGCACTAGTGAGTCTCTCGACCTTATTTTGACTTCTTTTCAGGGCATGCCCACTATAATGTGTTCTGATTTGGTTATGGAAAGGCTTGCGAAGCCATTTGAATTTATGTTGGTGGGTAAGTTTGCTTTACATCATCCTACTTTGGAGAATATTCATTCTTTCTTCCATAGCTTAAAGCTTTTGAATTTTTTGGTTGATTAATTCCATCATTCATTTTTTAGTTTAAGTTAAGGTTTAGTTTTAGTTTTTTTTATTTTATTTAGTTTTGGTTTAGGTTTTACTTATTTTAGTTTATGTTTAGGGTTATTTTATTTTTATTTTAGGTTTATGTTTTATTTATTATTTATTTTGGGTTTAGTTTCTAGTTTAGGTTTTATTTAGTTTATATTTTATTTTATTTTATTTTTTATTTTGTTTTATTTTAGGTTTAGTTTTTATTTTATTTAGGTTTTCTATTTTTTAGTTTAGTTTAGTTTTTTATTTATTTTATTTTAGTTTAGATTTTTATTTTTTATTTTCTTTTTAGGATAAGGTTTAGGTTCAAGTTTAGATTTTGGTTTATATTTTAGTTTATATTTTTATTTTATTTTATTTTATTATTATATTTTGGTTTAGGTTTTTTTTTTGGTTTAGGGTTTTAGCTTTTTAGGGTTTAGAGCTGAGGGTTTAGGGTTTAGGGATTACAGTTTGGGCTTTAGGGTTTAGGGTTTAGGGTTTAGGTTTTATGTTTAGGGTTTAAGTTTTAGTTTAGGGATTAAGGTTTAGGGTTTTAGTTTTATTTTTTTCAAGAGAGAACAAATTTAGATTCAACATTTCTTCTTTTTGATTTCATCAATGAAGTAGCTCCCTAAATTTTTTAAGACACACGTGATGATATAGATAAAAAATGAGCACCCATAGATAAAATAAAAAACCCTAGATAAGTTGAAATGTCTCTTCTTTAAAGACACTATTCCATAAGTAGTAGATCGGATCGATCATTTTTTAGTTTCACCAGTTCCCATCAGAACCACCCCCGCCTCTCGAGTAGTGGGATCCTCCATCATATCCTTGATCTCTCCCTCGCCACCCATGGGCAGCCTCCCGTTGCTCCTCCTCCCACCCACACCACTCACCACCACCACCTCCACCCTCAGATCCCCCACCACTAGATAACCACATGCCTTCACCTCCACCTCAGATCTGAGCCTATTTTATGGTGATGTTCTTTCCATCAAGGTTCAACCCATTCTTAGAGTTTCGGGCTAATTTAGGGTTTAAGGTTTATGGTTTATTTAGGGTTTAGGGTTAGTTTAGGGATTAGGGTTTAGTGTTTAGGGTTTAGGGTTTGGGATTTAGGATTTAGTTTTGTAAGTTTTAGGGTTTAGGGCTAGTTTAGGGTTTTTGGTTTAGGGTTTTGGGTTTGGAGTTTAGGGTTTAGTGTTGTAGGTTTTAGGGTTTAGTGTTTAGGGTTTAGGGTTTAGGGTTTTAGGGTTTAGGGTTTAGTTTAGGGTTTAGGGTTTAGGGTTTAGGGTTTATGGTTTAGGGTTTAGGGTTTAGGGTTTAGGTTTAGGTTTAGGGTTTAGGGTTTAGGTTAGTTTAAGGTTTAGGATTTTTAAAATTAAGTATATTAGATTTTGTGTTAGTTTAAGGTTTAGGATTTTTTTTATTTATATATTTTTTATTTATTTATTTTATTAGTTTATTTTTTATTTTATTTAGTTTAGTTTATTTAATTTAGGTTTTATTTTAATTTAGGTTTTATTTTAGTTTATTTTTTAGTTTAGGTTTATTATTTAGTTGAGTTTTATTTTATTTTATTTTAAGGTTTATTTTATTTTTTAGGTTTTGTTTAGGTTTTAATTTTATTTTTTTTTTTTGTTTTAGTTTTGGTTTTTTTATTTTAGGTTTATTTTAGGTTTATTTTTTGTTTAGGTTTAGGTTTATTTTAGTTTATTTTATTTTCTTTAGTTTAGGTTTAGTTTAGTTTATTTTAGGTTTAGGTTTGTATTTTATTTAGTTTAGTTTAGTTTACTTTATTTTAGGTTTAGGTTTGTTTATTTTCTTTATTTTATTTTTATTTTAGGTTTAGGTTTTTTTTTAGTTTAGGGTTTAGGTTTTACTTTTTATTTATTTATAGGTTTTATGTTTATGTATTTACAGGTTTAGGTTTTTATTTTAGTTTTTTTTATATTATTTTAGGTTTTTTTTATTTTATGTTTAGTTTTTATTTTATTCAATTTTTTTATTCGTAGGTTTATTTATTTTATTTTTATTTTTTATTTTATTTTATTATTAGGTTTAGTTTTACTTGGGTTTAAGTTTTAAGGTTTCTAGGGTTTAGGGTTTAGCATTTAAGGTTTAGGGTTTAGTGTTTAGGATTTAGGGTTTTAACATTTAGGGTTTAGGGTTTAGGGTTAGGGTTTAGGGTTTCAGATTTAGTGTTTAGGCTTTAGCATTTAAGGTTTTGAGGGTTTAAGGTTTAGAGTTTAGGGTTTAGGGTTTAGGGTTTGCTAGGGTTTAGGGTTAATTTAAGGTTTAAGCTATAGGGTTTAATGTTTTTAGGGTTTAGGATTTAGGGTTTATGATTTGTTTAGGGTTTTGGGTTTTGGGTTTTAGGGTTTAGGGTTTAGAGTTTAGGGTTCATGGTTAGGGCTAGGGTTTATTATTTAGAGTTTAGGGTTTAAGGTTTAAGGTTTAGGGTTTAGGGTTGTAGGGTTAGTTTAGGGTTTAAGGTTAGTTTTAGGATTTAAGGTTTAAGATTTAAGGTTTAGGATTTAGAGTTTATGGTTTAGGGTTTAGGGCTTAAGGTTTATAGTTTATGATTTTTTTTAAAATTAAGTAAACTGGGAGGTTTAGGTTTATTTAGTTTATTTAGTTTTGTCTAGTTATTTTAGCATATTTTATTTATAATTTTTATTTACTTTAATTTTTTATTTAGTTTAGTTTATTTACTCTAGTTTTGGTTTTTAATTTTAGTTTATTTTTAGGTTTAGGTTTATGTTTAGGTTTATTTTTTGTTGAGTTTTATTTTTATTTTATTTTTTATGTTTAGGTTTTATTTTTTTACTTTAAGGTTTAGGTTTAGGTTTTTATTTTTGGTTTATTTTTAGGTTTTATTATTTAGTTTAGGTGTAGGTTTATTTTTTGTTTATGTTTAGGCTTTATTTATTTAACCTTAGTTTATTTTAGTTTAGGTTTAGTTTATTTTATTTTATTTTTTATTTTTAAAATTTATTTTATGTTTAGTTTTTTATTTAGGTTTTATTTTTAGGTTTATTTTATTTTTTAGTTTAGTTTAGGTTTTTATTTATTTTATTTTAGTTTATTTTTTATTTTTTATTTTATTTTATTTTTTAGGTTTAGGTTTATGTTTTAGTTTAGGTTTTTATTATATTATATTTTATTTAGGTTTATGTTTATTTATTTATTTATTTTATTATTAGGTTTTATTTAGTTTAGGTTTAATTTTTTAGGTTTTTAGGGCATAGTGTTTAGGGTTTATGGTTTTAGGGTTTAGGGTTTTAGGTTTAGGGTTTAGGATTAGGTTAAGGTTTAGGGTTTACAGTTTAGTGTTTAGGCTTTAGGGTTTAAGGTTTTGAGGGTTTAGGATTTAGGGTTTAGGGTTTAGGGTTTAGTTAACAAGGTTTAAGGTTAGTTTAGGGTATAGGGTTTAGGCTTTAGGATTTATTGTTTTTAGGGTTTAGGGTTTAGAGTTAGTTTAGGATTTAGGGTCTAAGATTTTAGGGTTTAGGGTTTAGGGTTAGGGTTAGGGTTTAGGGTTTAGGGTTTAGGGTGTAGGGTTTAGGGTTTATGGTTAGTTTTCAGTTTAGGGTTTAGGGTTGTAGGTTTAGGGTTTAGGTTTAGTTTTAGGGTTTAGGGTTGTAGGTTTAGGGTTTAGGATTAGTTTTAGGATTTAGGGTTTAGTTTGTATGGTTTAGAGTTTAATTTTATTTTAAATTAAGTAAAGGGGTAGGTTTAGGTGTAATTAGTTTATTTT